>JAABKK020058836.1:0-35389 GCA_011634745.2 Catotricha subobsoleta
TTGTAAAAACATTTTTTTTATTTTGGTGCAATCTGGAAAATTTTAAAATAATGAAAACTCGGTCACCCTAATATATAAATATTATATATATATGGAGTAATAAATCTCTTAAACATAGAAGAAGAAAAAAACTGCACACGTATTCAATTATATCGGTATACGTATAAGTGATGTTTACGTATTTAATAATTATTTTACATGATAATACCATTTGGCATGACTCCAGTGGACGGCGAACAATTCATTTGAAATACCAACTCTTCTATATAAACAGATGCACATTTCTCATAATAGATAACTAAATAACAATATGGTATGACATAGAAAATATTATGCATTTGTACGTATCACGTACATTGCCAATCTCTCCTATATAAAGTTAAATGCATACATTCATACAACACATATATTTTATTTTTATTATAAAACGTATGCCGAATATACGTAGATGAGAATATTATTCTATATATTGTAGAGGAAACTAACTAAATGGACTAATTCAGTTTACGATGATCAACAGGTAACCAACATGTGGAACCCAAAATTGAAAATTGCTCTATAGAATGTGTGCAAAGAATGTACTGTAGAAAATATTTTGATTAGTTTCTATTAATTAATTATGTATTTGCAATAGTGTCAACAAAATAATAATAATAATAATAATAATAATAATAATAATAATAATAATAGTAATAATAATAAATATAATAATAAATATAATAATATTAATTATTAATGAAAGATATCATTCAGTTAGTAAACTGAATGTCTACAAATTGTTCATATTAATATCGCGTATTCCGAAAGCTTATCTGACAATAATAAACAAATTTTGTTATAAGTTCTAAGCGAAACTAATGTTAATCGGAAATCTATAAGAAAGTTGGAGAATTTATAACAGACACAAGAACAATTTTTTTTAATTAAATAATGAAAAAAAAAATGGAAAATAAATGAAATAAATAAAATAAAAAAAATAAAAAATAGAACAAAAACAAATAAAATAATGGAATTGTGTACAAAAATCTTTTACAACATATTATTATTATTATTATTATTAATATATTATCAATAGAGAATGTTTAACAATCAATATTGTTTTGGATATTTTCAATTTCAATTTTAATTCATAAAATATGACTCAGCAATACAGGTAGATATTATATTGACAATATTATATAACAATAACAATAAATAATATTTTTCTATTGAAAATTAAAATAAATTTTGTGAAACTTGTTTTATGCACGTTCGTCTTTTGATACAATTCCAGAAAATCTGTTAACAAACACCACGTGAATTTTGAACAACTTCATTTTTGTGAAAACCTGATTCTATTGATGAAAAAGTTTATCATCGAAGGTTTTTTTTTTTACCACGAAATGAGTCCAAGCGAAATATCCTTGATATTGCATGAAATACACGTTTCTTAGACTATAATTATTTACTATTCAGTTACTATTCTAATAGATAAAATAAAAAAAAAAAACTAAAACTTAAATCTAAAACGTTTTCAAAGTCTATTCTATTTGACTTCAAACTGAAATATTTTTTATTTAATTTAATTTTAAATACCTACCACATTAAAAAAAATAACAGCTAAATAATATTTTTATTTCGATTATATTAGAAATACTTACTTACACGAAATTAAAAACTGAAGTTATATTAATATGATTATTACCTACCTTCGGAAAACTAAGAGATTAAGGAGTTGCCTACTTTCAATTAGTAGGTAATTGAATAATGTCGACATTTAAATATTAATTACTTTAATCATTGGTAAATATCTGACACTGTTGATCTATTAGCAACATTTTCTTACGTAATCCTATTAATAATCTAGCATTATCAATTTTCAATAATTAATATTTGGTATATAAAACAGAAAATAATAATAAATAAATAAAAAAAGGAAAACAATAAATGTACACACGGTGCGGTGCAAGCACAATATATTTGTATGTAGACATAGAAATTAAATTTGAAACAAAAACTATTTGTTCTGAATTTAAAAATTGGTAGCAAAAAAGAAGCGTGAATAAGCATAAATGCTATTTACCATATTTAATCCCGTATTCAAAAAGCAATAACTAGCCTGTCGATATATTTATTTTTAGTTTAACAATGCATTTCACATTGTATACTTAAAAAGATACCTATGCATTCTCTGAACATCAAAAAATCAAATGACAAAAAAAAAAAAAATAATGAAAAAAGCGCACACACCAGAAGTTACAATTCATGTATAGATTTTAGCCTAAGGTTAGCGCTAGTTGCACACAATATTGTACGTATGATGAATTAGTAATACAATAATTACATAAGCACATAATAATGTACAGTGTAACCGACATCTTTGACATTTTATAAATTTCTATATATACAAATTATATATATATATGTATATATATACAATAATCATCATCATCATCCATGCGACTTGTTAAGTTCATTTGAATAAGTATACCAAAATACTTATACACATGAGCCAACTTATATTACATAATATTATAATTTAGTACGTTGTAGGTTCCCTCTATCTATACTTTTATAGCCTTTTGAGTAATAATATGAGAAAATATGATAAAATTTAAACATTCAGATTCATAAATAGACTTCAATTGAAATATGCACATACTCTCAACATATATATATATATTTATAAAATATGTGAGGATAGTGATGCGATGCGATGCAGTTTAATCTAATGATAATAACAATATAATGTGTAATTTGCTGTTAGGTAGGTACCTACCTTACGTACATGTAAACAAAATGCAACGGGTTTGTTTGGTATGATTTCAAGGTAGCATTGATTTGGTTTTTAGAAAGGAAATAATGTGCATATACACTGCTGGAGGCAATCATTTTTTTTTATGTGTATATATATATTTATTTGCATAGTAAAATAGATTTTTTTTTTCGTATCACAATGTATGCATTTATTTAACAAAAAAAAAATATATATATATATAAAAATATAATATTCATATGTACAAAACGTAGATACCGGCAGCAGACATTCTATGAGAAAAAATGAATACAAACTCTAACTTTGTAAAAAAAAAATGAAGAAAAAATGTATATATTGTATATATAATTATATATATATATATATATATTTTATTGTTTTGGGTGTTAAATAATTATAATGTCATGTCACTGGCTATATTTTGATATACAAATTGATAATATGTTACGAAGTTACGTAGGTGGCATTATGATTGTACTAATTAAAAGTTAAATAGCAGATATATATGTATTGTTAAAAATATAAAATATGATTTGTAATTGAAAGGTTGTTAGAGGTGTTACTTTATATAACGATATTTTATATATATATATATTTCTATTATGAATGATGGTGCTGTTAATTTCTATGGATTCCTCTACTTTTCTTTATTTATTTTACCATAAAATTGAACCAACTACATTCTATTTTTTTTTTTTTTTTTTGTATTCACATTTCTATTGCAATTTAAAAAAGCAAAAAGAATAGAAAAGAGTAAAGAAATGCAATAGAACCTAGCATATGGATTAGATACAAATATAATATAAAGCTAACTATTATTTAATATAAATATATTCTATGTGTCGCTATGTACGTCAAGTAATATAATGATTAGTGATACTATTATTATTTAAACCCTTTAAATTTATAAAACTGGTTTAATCTGAATTCAATATTATATTATATCAAATGCTCTTTATAGTCACAATTTTATTTGGGTTATGCCTGTTGCAGTTTTAGTTGAATAGAATCCAGCAATGCATTATTGAATACCTACTATTTTTTATTTAATTTTTTTTTCGCTGTTTGAATACCTTTTTTTTTTTGTTTGTTTAAGTTTTGTAGCATTTAAACAGGATGAATATATCGGATATCTTAAGAAATTGAATCTAAACTAGAACTGACTGTATCACAGTGATGCAAAGTTAAAACTAGAATTTTGACCTTGTGTCTTAGAATTAGATTTAAATCAGTTTCAATTGTGCTATCATATTGTATTCATTCCAACGTTCAATTCAGGGTTTATTTTATCGCGTTGGGAAATATTTTTTTTTTTTTTATGAAAATTTGTATAAGCAATCTTTCAATTCAATTCAGTTCATTTATTCATAAAGATTTTGTTTTAATGTAATATATTTTGTGAAATGCAATTAATATTATGTTTTTTCAGCAACTGACACTATTGTTTTAGAAATTTTAACTATAATTTATTTTAGTGAAATTTTCATTGGAAAATGGATAATATTAGCAATATTGAAATATGTGTGCTTTTTGAAACTAAATCGAAGTTTTTAACAAGACCATGTTTTATTTAATATTTCATATAACATTTAAAAAATTTCGTTATTAATTATTATGGCGGTCTTATCTTAGTGTTATGTTTTTTACTTTATTTTTGAATAAAAATTGGTAAATTTTCAAGGAATAAAAAAAAAATTTACCAAACCAATACTTAAAATATATTTTTTTAATTCCTATAGGTTCACTTAGTTTTGTTGTTGCTCATCGACCCACCGTTAGACGCGGCATAGTCGGTTCTTGAAATTATGTATATATGAATTGGAGTCGATATGTGTTGGTTTTTGGTTGGTGAGATCTTTTTCTCTGAATTGATTGGAAGTGATTGGATCCATGATCAATATCGGTGTACTAAATCTTGAGAAAAAAAAATATAAAATACAAAAACTATAAACGGATTTAATAACAGCAAAAAAAAAGTAGTGCACCAATTAATTAACAACTTGTTTATTTTTAATATGTAAATTTTCTGTATTCTGCTATAGGTATTGGATAAAAATTATTTTGATCGAAAGAACCAAAAAAATAAAAAAAAATTAAAAATTTCCATTAAATAAAAGTTAAAATGTATGCCCTAATTTCCTATATCTAATTATTAATTTCAAATGCTATTAAATTATTAATAATTAGAACTTAAAAAGAAAAAAAAATGTCTCAACTTAAAGCAAGTATTAATTTAAATAATGCCTTGTTAATATTATATTTTATATAACAAAACTTAATTAATCCCATTTTCTTATTCATTGAATTAGAAAAAAAAAATTAATGAGTAAGTATAAATAAAATACACAAGGATAATGAAACAAAACGAAACATAATAAAAAAAAGATGAAAAAAAAAACACAAAATCGCCGAGCTACAAAACTTACAAAAATTTTATAATAATAATGATGAAAACATGAAACTTACGTAAAAAAAAAAATAAATAAATAAAAATACAGTGCAAAAAAAAATAAGCAACCAAAGTTTTGTTTTAAAACAAAATTGGAAAAAGGATCACGTTTATTTAACGTATGCTTTTTGTGCTTGATTTGACTGAAACTGATCTGAATGTTGTATTACGGAGAATATAATGTCTACTATTTGTTATAAATAAGCACGGGTAAAGGCATCTATGCAATAGCATACGGTTTCTTACATTTGCAAAGTAATAAAAGTAAATTTTGTGGTTTTCACTATATTGCTTTACCTCAATTTATTTCATATGTAACTGTACAAATATGCATTTAAATTGTTTTTAAATATTAAATGTATTCATATTTAAACAAAATTATATTAACAAACACTAAATAATGTCATTTTCTTATTTTTATGTTTCAGATATTGAATACTGCATACCAACAGCCCACATCTTGAAAATGTGTAATACAATATTTAAAAAGTAATAAGTATTTTACATTAAACATTATTGATCCAATTGTCATTGTGCTGAAGGATTTTTTTTTATTTTCTTTTTTGTTGTTGTTTTATTACATGAACGATAAATAAAATGTGTTGGTAAACCATTTTACAGTTTCGTGTATATCGACAAAAAAGAATAAAATAAAATAAAAAATTTGAATGTTCATTAAACTGTAGCTGTGTATAGTAGAGAATATGAAAGGAATATAACGTGCTTTTTTTCCATTGTTATATGCATATTGAATTGACAATTTTCATATATAGAAAAATATAAGGCGTCGTAATGTCGCTCCAAAATCGATGTCATCGTTAAAGAACGAGCAAAATGTAATAATTGGATATGCATTTCGTATGTTGTTAAAGTTAAAGCACACAAAAATATAAGCACAACAAAACGAGATGTGTATATTAAATTTTGAAAAAGTGCAGTGCAGGAAACACCGATATGTGCATATAGAGCGACAAGGATAAACACTTGAATATTTTTTTTCCATCATCATATTTTCATGTGAAAATATATTACATATATTACTTATATTGAAAACATTACACTGTGATTTTGAAGTTTTCTTTTTCGGATCAAATTTTTTTTATTCTGTTTTTAAGTTTTTTTTTTTTTATTAGATTTTATTTTTATGTGATTTTGTTTTGTGTGTGCACTATTTATTAAATGGACTAGAGAGAGCATGTGCGATATTAACAAACGTTTAGTTAATTTTTATGCTATTACTGCAATTGGGACTTAGTGTTGTTTAAATTTTCTATCAAACATTCAACATACTGTGGCTACATATTAATTGTAAAAAGAAAATTTCAGATTTTGTTCGTATTTCACAATTTTTTTTAAATTAAAAAATTATTTTTTTATGCAAAGTGTTAATAGAAGTTGAAAAATGTTTTTTATGCAAAACAAATAAAATAAATGACAATGATAAATTTTGACTATAAATTTTGTGTTTGTGTGTGAAATATAATTTAAGTACTTACTCGTACCAGAAATAATGAAAATTAAAATACACCAACTTTTTCTTTTTTTTATAAATAAGAAAAAGTAAAAATAAAAAATAGAAACGCGGACCTACAAATAAATATTCTTCACTCCAATGAGCTTATTACTTCTATATCGTTGGTTTTTATGTAAATAACGTATTTTAAGAAATAAATTATTTCGAAAATTAGAAAAATGTTTAAACAGCAAATTTTTTACCGAGAAATACAAATCAAATTATAAGTACATACGTTTACAATTTAGTATACTATTCACAATCATATCAAATGCACACAAAGTCATCGCAAATGTTTGTGCCATTACTTGTTGCGTCACACTATGTTGTGACGTCAGAAGAAAAAATTAAGAACGAGACAAAATACTTTTTATTGTTCAACAATAATAATTTAAATAAATTGAAATTAATCAGACAAAAATGGCGGATTGTTCTTACGCCCGTTGTGTTCAAGAAAGACGATTTATAAAGCGTGAATTACAAAAATGGACTAAAGACATGGTTTACATAGTTGGTAAGTATTTTTTATTTAAATGTTTTTACACATTTTCTATGACTTTAATTTAGTAGAATATTTATTTATTCTTCACAACTTTATTTATATTCAACACAAAAACTTTTTAATTAATTTCAAAAACATTCAAATTCATTTTAAATGTTATTGCTCTTAAATATTTCTAATAATCCGTTTTTTAGTCCTATCTGTTTTCTTTGTTTATATTTAATTTTTATATAACGTTCATATTTCACTTTATAAATAATATTTTTCTATTAGTTTGTAATATTCTATATAAATATTAACTCTTTATTTCTTTAAATGCCAGCTGCTTGTATTTAAAATATCCAACACGATAGATAACGTGATAATGAGTAAGAGAGCGTATGACAAATAAAATAAAAAAAAAAAAAGTAATTCGCGATTGGTAGTCAACAAATTAAGGCAAAAGCAAAACCACAGAAATACGGACATGAATTGATTTTTATCAAAGCCATAAGAAATCTAGTCAATTAATAAACTTCGACCTATTTACGGGGCTGTGACTAACGGTGTTTAAAGTTACGTTCTTATTAACTTTCGATAGTTCTTTCGCTAACTTTAACTTTTAACGTGTTTTTTTTTTTATAAAGACTAACGACTTCTTCCAACACTGTTACTTTTTTTTAAATCACATATAAATAATATACATTTTTTTTTCTTTAAATACGTTAAAAAACTAATGCCAAGAGTAGCAAAATTTGAGGAAAAAAACATTATGGATAAAACTAATGAGAAAACCAAAGAAAAAACTAAAGAGCTAACGATAAGCTAATGACTATATGTAACATATTTCGTTAATTGTACTAAAGACTAATTTTATCGAAAAAAAAAGAAACTTTCGCAACCTTGCCTATTTTATCCTTTTACTTGAAATTTTCCATCTATTGAATTTTAAAAAAAGGTATTCAATAAAAATAAAAACTTATTATCGCAAATATTGCGTCTGTTACCTTACTTACAATAAGAATAACTTCCGAATCCGTTGATTCTTATAGAAGAGATATTAATATCTATCAATTGCTATAGTACTAAAATATATAAAATCGTATGAGTAAAATCGTTTAACAGGTTCGTGAGCTATAGTCTCATAAATTCGATTACGATTTTTCCTTTATAAATAGCGTGGTATTGCGAAAGAATATCTAAAATACATTAATTAAAAAAAAAAAAAAACACGAAAAAGTATGACTCATTTAAATTTTCTATTAATATATTCAATTTAAAAATATCATTCAAACCAAATCGAATAATATATAAATATGTATCATAGCAATATTGTACCAGACTCATCACAATATATGTAATTTATAATAAATGCGGGAGTAAATAATATAAATAATAATAATAATAATAATAATTATAATTAGTATTATTATTATTTTCGCACAGTTACCTAAGTTTCTACAGACATCAATGAATTGATCAAACATTGTGGTTTCAATGGTGTCATTAAACGTATTTAATGTCATTCAATGCAATATTTTAATTATAATGTATTATAATGATATAATGTGGCGTAGGTTTACTTTTCTTTTTTTTTTTTAATAAGTCTGGTTTTGCGATATTAATACTGTATCTAAACAGCCTTCACCTTATCAATAATAAAAAAAAGAGAGAACAACAAAATAGTATATGAGATTATTCATAATTTTGCATGTATTTCAAGTAAGATAGCTGTTATTTTATGCTTTTGAAACTAATTTAATGAAATAAATAAAAAAGACAAGCTCAAATTTCGTACATCAACTTAAATTTTTTGCACCAAATATTATAAATAACACCATCAAAAAACCTTTCATCGCACTTCAACTGACTCCATGCTATAGCAGATTATAATACAATATCTCATAAACAACCTCTCCGAATTTATACGGGTATTTCAACACACGTATTTTAAATGTTTACAACGTAGATAAAATAAAAACAACATTTTCGTTTCATGGACCTGTTGCCAAAATATACAAATCCCCCTTTTACCTCATCCCATGTCGTCTGGGTTATGTCTGGATAGAGCGAAAAGCCTGAAATTCACATACAGTCAAAATAAACATATAATATAATATTGGGTTTACATCTAAATACATATACAAACACATAACCAACCCTCAAAAATATACCATACCGACCGATACGATACTAAAAACTTCCACGGAAAGGGTATAGCAGAAAAACGGAATTCAAGACTATGGTCTATAGTACATATATACATTTTTATATACATAACCAAAATATACATATATTTTGTCAGTAAAACGAAATACAGTATGTCGTGTGCATGCACAATGAGATGAAGATGAACAGAAAGAAAAAATTGATTATAAATAAGGGATGAAGGAGACAACTTTACTGTTAAGATTTTGGCAGTGTGGTATAAAAACAAAAAAAGAAAAAAATCTCACAAAAAAAAGGAAAGAAAAAAAGGTGATCGAACTCTTTGTGTACCGATTTTATGGTACCATACATTTACGATATACAACACATAAAAATAATTATTTTGGTGCAATATAACATCGTGTATGCATGCACAGGAGGAGATAAAAAAAAATTTAATATAAAAAATTGGAAGGCAAGACTCCATTTTCTTGTGTCTAGTCGGATTAAAAATATAATTAATAGATTTTAATTTTCGTGTTGCTCACTCCCTGCCTGATGCTCTTATATACAAAACCACATCCATATACATTACACACATAATATTATAAAGCTTGTACCCCACAATCCCATTCCAATACCAGCCAATGCATCCATCCATCCATCCATATAATATATATGCAACTATAACCCCGCAACATCATCATCATCATTATCATCATCATCATCATAATACTATGGTATAGTTTTCGGGTAAAGTTCTAATGCTATGAGCTTGCCGAAGTTAAAGTTTGCAAGTTGGTCGTGCAACAAGTGAGTTCATTTTGATTGTGATTTTCGGTTTGACTTGAAAATTTTCCAAGTTTTATCGTTGTTCACATATTTTATCAAATAATAATTTTATAAATATATGTAAAGTGTTTTACTTTATTTTATTTCAAATGTTTTTTTTACAAAATATTAATGAAATATTATTTAATTATGTGATTAATAATTGAAATAGGAAAATTAAATAAAAAAAACTATCCGTTTACAGAACATATTTTCGTTTTCACAAAAATATAATAAATTCATTAAATAGTACACCGACCGCCGCCTCTAAAACAATATTGAAAAAAAAAATGAAATTTTAATTGTTTGGTATAGTTGCCGTTTCTTTCTATTATTATTTTATTATTATTTTTTTTTTTTTTAAATAATAAATGTCTTATTTTTAAATTATTGTATATAAAATAATAGAATATAGAAAAATAATCAGAATAGTGAAATACAAAAGCAATTATTCTTCATGAAAATGAGGACGAGGATATTCATATTTACATTACACATATCCTATATTTAAAAATGGAAACTTATTTTGAAAAGTTCATTTTTATTAATTTATTTCAATTTTTTATTCAAATGTTTTCAACCACATAAATAATTTCCAAATAAATGCATTTAAATCCATAGATTCAAATAATTCATTCTGAATTTTCTTTGACGCGCTGCCTTGCGTGGAGAATATTTTAGTGTTTAATGTTGATGTTATTCAATTTGAAAATATAAATATGGTAACGTTTTTACATTATCTTTATATATAATTAAACGTTAACCATATATAAACGCAAATCACTTATAACGTTGTGTGAGTACTTTTCTTTTGTCGACTCTTTCATTTTATTTGTGGTTTTAAATTTCTTTGTACACAATTTAATCTTTCTGTATTTTAGTTTTCTTTCGAATGCGACCAAAAAAAAAAGTATATACAAATATTATGCAACGTTCGGTTAGTCGAACTAAAAACTAATGTAATTATATTGTGTGTGTGTGTTCGTTGCTTTAGTTATTATTTTGCGGTACACATTTTTTTCATTGAATATTTCGATTATTAAACAGAGGCGCAGAGTCTATAGCTATGGTTAAGACAACGCCTTTCTTTATACAATATATATCTAAATGCTCCAATTTATTATTCTAATTTTTTTTTTTTTTTTATACTTTAACATAATACAAAAACCATTAATTTAGTTTTAAATTGTGTAAATTTGGAGTAAAATAAACTAACATCCAAACATTTCATCAAAATTCCGGTTGAATTTTCGTATTGTGTTTTAATGTTCATAATTTTATTAATTGGTTCTAATTAATTATTTAAATTAACTTTCAAAAGTGTTTACCGCATAAAATCAAATTCTACTTGAAAATTTCCATATCAATAATCAACATATGCATGAGGAATCAGGTAAAATGATAAAACCTTTGCATTTCTAACATCAATATATAACAATGAAATATACGTTTAATTTAAACGTTAATATAATATTCTGTGCAGAATTGTATTTAGTTTGTATGAAGTTTTTAAAGCACATCTATTTTAGATCTTATTATATAGAATTACCATATCGAAAAATGTATATAGTATTTTTTAGACACCCAAAATATATGTACTTATTAAACCTTGTAAACGCGGATCTGCGCGGTATTTAGGGTAGAGCTTATTTCATACATTTTTACTGTAATAACATTATTTTCATAACGTTAGTAATTAATTAGCTTTTTTAAGACCAGCTCATTTTTTTTCTGACTAAAATAGGCAAGCGTTATAAGTATGCTGACAAAAAACAGTCTGATAGCTGCTTAAAAAACGAGAAAAAAATTAAATATTCTGTGTGGAAATAATAAGTAAATTAGTATTACTATTGTGATAACAAGTTATGTGTTATAATCTAAAGATTTTTCAGCAGTATTAGAATATTTAATTAAAGTATCTTTAATATATTTTATTTGGTTGAATTTTTGAGTTAATGTATTTTATTTATGCATTTCAAAGGAAGAAGAAGAATATTAGCATAATATTCTCTATAAAATGTCGTCTAATTTTTTATGCTAAACAGATTTTCTAACGGTGGACTCAGTTGTCGGTTGATTTGGTATTCTTTTACAAATGCAGCTAGCTTTAACTTCAATGCAACCAAAAGAACTTATTCAACTGTATTATTTAAGAGATTAAAAGAGCTTTTAAACTTCAATTCAGATATTTTTTCGATCGATATTAGAGATTAGTAGTTAATTTAATTGTCTGACCTGACCCTTAATTAAAAAAAAGGAGGAAAAAATTGAAAATATGAAATAATTTAAATTTGGGTATTGTGAAATTTTTTTTGGAAAGCCATCATATTATTAGGCCTATCAATCAACAAAAAAGATAGAAACAATAAATTAAATTAAAGAAATTATTTCTAAATATGCTACCAGACAAAAATAGTCTTTTTATTATTCGATATTGCAAGATTCAAGCCATTATAGTATATTGTTGTACTTGTAGCTTGTACACATGTTCAAAACGATTCATTACTACTTTCGATTCAATTCATGAAAATTAATATTGGTATCGCATTTACCATATGCGAATTTTCAATATAAAAAAAACTATAGCAGAACCATTGTGCTTCTAATTATTTTACTGATTTTATAATAATTTAATTTATATCCGTGTAATTTGTTAATAAATTTCATTAATATTTTAGGACATAGAAATTACGCATTAAAGCAATTAAAATAATTTTCATCCAAATTCTTATTGTAAAAGATATAATACGGAACAGACAGATATAATACCATTTCATATTGAGTATTAAATGAGATGCTTGATTAATTAGCATTAAAAATGCATACTATTATAAAAAAAAAATGATAAATTAGTTAAGTATTCATCACATAAAAATTAAAAAATTAAAAAAAAATGTATATTAAATTAAATAAAAATATTACTAATACATATATGTATAAAGAAACTTTATTGCTATATATGTATCTATTTGTTATTTTACATTGGAATATATTTTTCCAACGAATCTTCGTATTAATAAAAAAAAAAAATGTATATTTAAAAATGAAGCAACACATAGCCGATATATTATTTTTTATAATAAATTATTATTATTATTAAAGTAAGTACTAACGCCGTCACTGAATTGCACATGAACTTTATCTCTCTCCGCACAAATACCATGACTGACCCAACAAGTCTTTCCTTCTTCGTTTCATGTATTTTCTATATATATTATTGTGTACTTATAAAAATTGCGTTGTATTGTTTTTGCACTCGATGCATTTACTCGTCGCAATTATATTTTAGCGACATTTAGTACGTACAATTGTACATTACAAACTTCGGATACAACACAACCACATCTACGAAAAGCTTACGCACACATGAATAAAATTATATTACATATTTCCATCTCTTTTTATTTTATTATAATAATAAAAGTAGTCAGCTGCTGTGCTGTGCATGTGCATTCAAAATGTTCTGTTCCAAACATCCACATTTGTGATAATATAAATGGAACTGCTCTAAAAAGTGCATTGCTGCTAACTCTTTCCAATAGCCATAGTAAAATATCCATCTGGATCGCTTTAAAAAGCTTTCGTTGTATTTCACTGAAAATATATAAAAAAAAAAAAAATATGTATTGAGTCTGGTAATATTAAATTGAATGTGTGTAGTGCATATTGCAATAACTTTGCGACTATAAAATTATTATGTTGTATGTGGCATAGTGCAATTTAAGAAAAACATCGCATGCGCGCCCTATCTTTATCGCACGCTGGGAAATTGTTTCGCTCTCAATTGAATGTCGATTTGATATAATTTTCAGTCGCATAAACGCAACGCACCAATATGCAACGGAACGCATTTTCGGACGCGTTTCGATTCGATCCGAGTAGCGTCCGAGTGCGTCCGACTAATTTTCAGTAACCCGCCGGGTGTTTTGGATATTCAAAAAATTATATTACAATTAGTACTACTTTTTCCTTTTGCGTTTTATAAAGAAACTAATTTTTATGTGTGGTGCTTAAAATACATTATGAGTTTTTTAAAAAAAATTATTTCTGAATTGGTTTATACATTTTTTTTTTTTTTAATATAGTATGTTTTTAATTAATTATTGGTGTTTTATGACGTGCTTAATAAATTTAAGTAAAAGATTTTATGTATGAAATTATAAAAAAAAAACAAAAATATTTTCTGCGAACTTTATTAGTTATAAATAATAAATAAAAGAAGACAAAATACTGTTGAAAGACTGATTGAGTGTGGATTATAATACAAAAATATTATTAAATACGCTTGTTGCTGGTAATTAATCTTATCTTATACCTATATTTGTGTGATTCGTTATTTTTTTTGTATTTTTTTTTTTAATTGTTTTAAATTATTAAATAAATAAAGTGCAAGTGCCTCCCAGCTCCAATATGAATGCAATAATTTATTTGTAAATATTTTCTATTTTATGTAAACAAAAGTTTATTTCAAATGACAAATAAGTACACATTTCTTTTTTATTGTTTATATTTTCTTTAAAATTAATAAAGATTATTTTATGAAATGAATATTAATTTTGTTTTCTCAGAATTTATTTTAAGTTTTTATTTTAATTTTTTTTTTTTTTATTTTGTGAATTGAAAATATTCGATACAAAATTTTTGCTCATTTATAAGTAAATTATTTTTAAATTCAAAAATAAACACCTGTTAACACAAATATTTAAATAAAGGCAAAATTGATGTGAGTCAGATTTATTAATCTGCAGTATTATGTTATTTATACGTTAAACGTGAACAATTCAATAAATCTACTACCGATTTCAAAAAATATTATTTATTGCAACACGAAAGTCATCAACCCCGTCGATAGAGAAAATAAATTAACGTTTTTTTTTCTTTTTCAACGAAAACACATTTTATATAAAATGCGTTTATTGAATTAAAAGAAAAACAGTATTTTTTAACTGTTTTTTTTTTCTATATATTTTATATTGCAATCGGCCAATAACATTTTAAGCAATAACCTCGGTCTTATCTCACAAGTACAAGCACCCAATTGCATGACACCTCATTGGGCGAAATGAATTATTTTTTGTGTCTGGGATGTTTTTGTCGGTTACTGTATATTCTTTCATTATCTTATCTTTTGGTAGTTAGTTTTTTCTCTCTACTTTTTTTCATTATTATTATTATTATAATTTTTTTTTTAAGTGAAAGCACTTGTATTATCCTGTACGGTTTGCTTATCGTTTCTACAAAATAGAATCATTCACACGGGATAAATTGTAATATTATTAGTACTACTCTTATTTGAATGAACATACGAGTATTTTTTTTTTTTGTTACTCAGTATTTATCAGACGTGTAATATGTGATATAGGTACCTAATATCAATGTAATATATATAATAACAATATTTGCAAAATAATATTACTGCCAGAGTGCACTTACACCAATTTAATTTTTTTTGTTCGTAAAATGCAACAGACGGCACAAAGTGTTATATATATATTTTGTTTATTTGTTTGTTTGCTTTATGTTTTTTTTATTTTTTCGTTATATGTCGTTTACATTTTAGTATATATTTGTGCAAGTAAAGACGTTCAGTGTGTTCAGTCGTGCAAAGCTAATTTTGTTTGTAGGTTGCAAATTTTATACGCCCAACAAAACAAAAAAATTAACGTACAACCAAAAAATGTATTTACGCTATTTTGTATGTAGGTATATGACAATTAAATTAAATTTAATTTGAATTTTTTTTTATATATATATGTATGTATTATATATTTATAGAATAGTGGCGATTTAAATATAATTTTGCATTAAGTAAAAAAAAGAAAAAACTTTTCTTATTATACATTTTCACTAAGAAGCATTTCAAAAATATTCGTCCTTGAATTTAACGAATTTTCCATCTTCTATATATTCTTTAATATGATACTTCAAAGAAAATCTATTTATGGATATTGTTATATGAATGTTATGTTTATTTAGGCTTTACGATACACTAACTATGACCTACCACAATATTTTTGCTGTTCGGCTTCAATGTGAAACGAATCGTAACATTAGTATTATAATATAAAATGTAAGTCTACTATACTTATTGTGTATTCAAGTAACTTAATTTCTGTTTGTGGATTCCATTTTGTTGTGTCTGCTTTTATATTAATTCATAATGTGATTAAAAATATGTTTGAAATTAAAATTAATATTATGCAAAATAATTATTGATGATATGTATTATTAGTATCAGTATACATTTAAGGTTAATTTTATTTAACAATTTCTTTTTCGATATATGTATTATGTTTAATTTGATAGCGTCAGATTTTTTTCCTTTTAAAACTTTAAATGAAATCATATTATTAGTTCGCATTTGGTAAATTTTAAATTTAAAATACGGTACGTGCGCATTAGCTTAATGGTTAATATTTAATATAAACATTAGTGTTACTCGTACCAACTCTGAAATACAATTAGAATAAAACAATTTAATAAGAATTTTTTTAATGCTTTTTTCTGTTTCAATTGAACATGAATTTCGGTATTAATAGCAATTCCATTTACTTGTATTACAGTTATTCATTATTTATTTTATTTTTATAACTTCGAATACTTGCAGACTTTTTATATTCCTTAAAATACCGTTGAAATTAGTTATTTGAAATTTAATAGAATTTCAATTGGTTTTAATAGTTTTTATTTTTCTATTAACTATACTCAGATATCAAATCACAGTTTTAATTTTATTTGCTAATAATTGGTTCTGCTGCCACTCACCACTATTAATACTAACAAGAATGAATTATAACAATGGATTATTTACAATTACACTTATACAAAAAAAGGTTTATTGAAATAAAAAAATAGTTTTCGAGAAAAATAAAGCTAAAACATATAAAGGTAATACGAATACACAATATGCCTATTATATCATAAATGGATAAATGTGCATTAGCGAAAAACAAAAATCAATAAATGGATTATAGGATAATTAAAAATAAATAATGACCGAATCGAATTTTTAACATATATAATCAACTTAATATATTTAAGTATAAGAAAGCAAAGGTTTCTACTTTAACAGAGAGGTGGTCAAATAGAAAATATTACTCACTAATTTAAATGTAACAATTGCATATATGTACTTGTACAATGTATATATAAAACATTTGTTGAACAACAACAAACAAATACTAGAAAATATTTGCAAACATTTGAATTGAAAGCGTTAGAAAATAGAATTATTTATTTAATGAAAATATTTCAAAATTAATACCAATAATAATAATTATCAGTTGGGTAATCTTATTGTTAGTCACTGTTTTCGATTTCGATTATATTTTAATAAATGAATCAAATCGTTTTACAAAGATTAATTATTTTAAGATACTTATCAAATTTCATTATACATATATTTATAATAAATATATTATTTACCGTGAATTTTGAAAATATTTTAGTCTACGTCGAAATTCTTATTCATTTAAGGTATTTTTATTATTCAGTATAGGTATGTAAAATTTTCACACTCGGTTGAAAGGCTCATTTAATTATGATTATTGTTTCTGTTAACCAAAAGTATAAAATTGATAATATAATATTTTAAAAATGTTTCTAAATTTAATGTTTTTTAAAACAATTCATTGCTTAAATAATATTTTATAATAATATCTTCAAACCATGTGAATGAATCACTGATTACCTAAAATTAACTGTGATTGTATATGTAATATTTAGTATTTATTTTATTTTAGAATTTATTTTCTGAGAAATTTTATTATAATTTCTATTTGGTATATATGGCTTGCTAATCAACTTTTCACGTTCACGCACTAAATTCGAATTATTGGTGATCTTGAAATTTAAATCTCCTTACATATTATATTAATGACCCAAACAATATAAAATAATTATCTGTCCCTTAAGTGCGGTATTAAATAATTACATATTCTTACAGGAGAAAAAGGGGAAAAATGGCAATAAGCGAACCACGCATTTATCTTGAACACAAAAAAAAAATGTAATTAAATACCTTAAAATATTTATCACTTTCTGATGGCCACACCTTAATAATCACTTAAAAGGAAAATAATTTGAAATTGCATTCATAACTCAATGTTGTATCTACTTGAACGAATAAAACCCGGGTTCGGTTGTAATATAAATATATACTTATTATGAATTGCATAAGTTTGAGTTGGTATGCAGTCGGTATCTCAATTGTGCATAATTGTACATATACACACTTGCACTCAACATAAATTGAATTGTATAATCAACCTCATGCATAATAATTAATCACATTAAATGATAATCTTCATTTATTATTTAGTCATCATCATTATATAGTAATAGTTGGTAGTGGCAGTCATTATCAATATACCCTCCTATTCCATATATATTTAGGACATATATTGTACTCGTATATGTATGCAATCTGCATAAATAGTGTATGGAAAACATGAAAAAAAAATGAAAAAAAAAAGAATTAAACTACGTATCAAAATATGGGTGCATTTTAACAGGAAAAGAAAAACGAAATATTATCAAAATTAATATAAATAAATAAATAAATAATTATTGCTATCGAATTATATAAAATAATGGAAAAGCAAATTATCAAATGCAATGAAATTGAATTGATAAATTATTTCTTAACAATAATAAAATTGTTTATTTGTGCGCACCCAACATTGAGCTCTGACTATATATTGTGTAATGAATGTGCAATTGAGAAGAAGTACTTTCTGTGTTGTGCATTTTCAATTTTCATAACAACTTGGTACTCGTACCAATCGACCTACCTATACAAATATACATAAATACTATTTTATATTTTATAAACTAAATATAAATAATATCTATCGTGCTACCAAGCCAAGATAATAATAATATTGTATATTATACATATAGAAGAAAAAGAAAAAAAAAAGAAAAAACTAAAAAACAGCACTCCATCGACGACCTATAAGACACACACCGAGATTGAAGTGCTCAAGGTTTACTAGTTCATGGATATACATGACGTTGAACGTATGTAACATTATTTATTTTATTTATTTTTATTTTTATTTTTATTGTTTTGATATTATTTATTGCACATTGGCTATAGCTCAGTTATTTTTTTTTTCTTTTTTATTTTAATTTAAGTTTTAAGCGATTGTTTTAACATTTACTACAGCATTTAAATTTTACCGTTTTAATTATTTTGATGCGAAATCATTCAATTTTTTATTTCATATTTAGATTTTTGTGGCATAATTATAAATATATCGAGTTAACAATCTGAGTTGAATAAACCTATCATATTTACATGAAAAAAAACCCAGACATTTGATCTGTTTTAAAAATGACACAAATGACTTAAAATAAATTTTAAATTACTCCGAAAACCACAATATTTTTTTGAATGTAATTTTTATTATTTTAATACTGTTGGGAGTATCGTCTCTTGGTGTATATTAAAAAAAAAAATGTAATTAAAATTTATAATCATCAGTTTAAACAAAAATAGCGTATTAAGTTAAAGCAAATGGAACTAATTTTTTCTTCATACTTTTGTGCTGTCAATTCTCTTGTTGTTTATAATTATGATCAAAAATAAAATAAAATGAGCGCTCAATGAGTTTAATACATCAATATAAATGAATAAATGAATTTATTCAAAAACTATGTTTATAATAATCAGCGAAAGAAGTTCCGTTTGCAAGAAAAAATATCAAAAAATCAAATATGTTACACATATTTAAAATCACAAGTCAAAAATTATTCACAACCGAAATACCATCAATTAATTCAAATGTATATAATACACACTTTATTACATATATTATTTCAATATTTATACGCAAAAGCTATTGCATTGATAACACATTCTTAAGTACATATTTATACAAAACTGTGAAAATAATTAAATATAATTTAATATATATTTAAATTATCTTTTTGCGTATTCGCAAATATTCAATGACTTTATCTATATGTTCGTTTTACTAGCTTTTCAGCTTCAACAGATAATAGCGATAAGACAAATAATCTTTCTTGAGTCATTGACGGTTGTGTTAAAGTTTGAATAATTTTTTTGCTCAGAAAACGATCATTTGCTTCACTTACGTTCGAAATCGGTTATATAATATAAATCATAAAAACTGAACCTTATCCTAAAATGATGCATAAATATCGAAAATCATGTATTTTTTTCAATTTCATATTGCCAAATTTTTTTCATCAAAATATATTTATGCAATTTTCTCTGATATCTTTGTCTATAAAGTGCATTATGACTGGTGAATTGGAAGGATGGGAGTGAGGTATTAATAGAACAAACGTTCACTCATAAAAAAAATGTACTAAAATTGTTTAACAATAAAAATGCATACAAAATAGCATAT
Organism: Catotricha subobsoleta; assembly: GCA_011634745.2. Lineage (NCBI taxonomy): Eukaryota > Metazoa > Arthropoda > Insecta > Diptera > Cecidomyiidae > Catotricha > Catotricha subobsoleta. The sequence continues at coordinate 20,557 of JAABKK020058836.1, forward strand.
ATTTAAAATTCTAAAAATATTCTATTATTTTTATTCAGTCACTTTTTTCGAAAGATTTTCATTTTTATTTTTTCAGTTTTGAATTTTAAAAAAAGTGCAGTAATTCAAAAATTCAACCAAATAAAATATATTAAATTTATTTTAATTAAATAATATAATAATGCTGAAAAATCACTAGATTATACCACATACAAATTTATAATCTGTTATTACAATTGTAACAAACAACTGAATATTATTACAACTGTTAATTGTACCGGCTGATTTTCAAATATCTATACTGGGGACAAAAATCCGTTTTTAATATTTAAATAAGCAAGTAACTAATTCAAATCAGAAAAAACTTCAAGAAATATTATTTTCATTATTATCGAACTATTTATAACAAACTGGAATTTTGCTCATCCAACAGAAAATGTTTTCTCACAAATTGCAGCACAAAGAATTGTTCCTTTTTAAATCGTAGGCAATTTTATCTTTTATATTGTACCAGAATAAGTTTGTTATAAAATTATAAAATGATGTACTTGTAAAAAAAAAAAAAACATTTTTCATTTTCAACTTAATGTTTTTAATAATCAATTCCAATTAAATAGGTTTCACACGTTAACGCTCACGTAATAATATGTACAATATTTTTTAAATCCATAGTAAGTCTTAAAAATCTTATTAATAATTATTCTTTTAAAATATCGATGGCTTAATTTGAAAATAGGTTAAACCACAATTTTTTCGAAAATGAGTTAATGAGGTCAAAAGACGCTGGATGTCATCCTACGTTGACCTACAAACAGAAATGTCAAATATTTTCTCATGAAACACAATTTTTTCGACAATTAGATAACTATATTTCATGTATTAATATAGCAAGCGTATGTAATTTTTTGTTCTCTACTTAATTTTTTTAGAAATGGGGGTAACCTATTTTCAGATTAATCCATCGATATATACATAAAAATATATATAACGCATGAGATATTAAACCAAAAAAAAAACGATTTTATTTTCAAAGGCTATAGTAGTAGAAATGATGGCGGTATTTTGAAGACTTACCTATATCAGTTAAACCTATTGCGTCGGCACTATCATATGTCAGAAGATATATTACGATCGTCTTTTTTTTTTGTCCACCTTATTGTTGACAATAAAGTTACAGCAATATGGCAATTTTTATTTGGGTTGCAAAACAATTTAAAACAAATTCAAAATTTTTGAAAATTGTTTTAAAATTGATAAATTAATAGAATTAATAGAAATTGTCTGTTTCCAATTTCAATTAATCGAACGACAGACATTTTAATTTTCAAGAAAGAGGAAAATATAAAAGAAAAATTAATGAATTAACTTTTAATTAAGTTTATGCAAATAGCAAGAAAAAAAAGTATCCAAGGTGAACTTAATCAATTTATCCCATAAATTCAAGTTTTGTGCATTTTAAAACTTCTAACAAACACCTGTATCTATGTAGTAGTTGTATCCGTACAATTACTATATACCTTACATTAATCTTATATATCTTTCTTTATATTATCTGTATTATTAAATTTCAATATAAATATAAAATATCTGTAAATATAAAAGTATTTTGTTTTTACCTGGCAATTTAACTTAGTAGATACGCGTTTCCAGCCTCTAATCTCGCTGCTGTGTAGTACAACTTTTAATTTATGCAATCAAAATAGACTGCACTTTTTTTAATTATATATATATAATATATATATATTGTTCGTTCTATAGGTAAGCTACCTAGACAAAGAAATACCGTATAATACATACGCATCTATTTTTATAATGCATAAGTAAATGTTTAAATATTACAACAAAAATTATAAAATAATATATTCAACATCGACATTAAAGTTCGCATAAATAATAGCTAAGAATTAATTATATTGAAAATTTACTTTTGTTATTTTTTAGTGTCATTAAAATCTTTTTAAGTCCATTAAATATTATTATTTACATAAAAGTAAACAAAATGCATAATATTTCTGAATAATATCATAAAAGCAAGATAAAATAAAAACCTATAAAAATAGAATATATTTGATCATTTGACGTTTTGGACCATAGTACGTGTGTGTCCCTTAGCATTCTAACAAATTAATGATATTTATGTTTATCTACAGTTTTCTTAATTTCCAAATGAAAAAATAGAGAAAAAAAAAGAACATTAACATTTTGTTGCTCAATATCAATTAATATAAAATGAAAGCACACAAATTGACTAAAATTACGATGAATATGACCATGGCTATAGCATTTAAAGCTACAACTCGATTTATAAATAAATAAAGTTTTTGTGATTGAAAATTTAATAATTTTCAGCCGTTAATTGTTATTAGGTACTTATTGAGTTATTATTTATAAGATTAAAGGCCAATGTTTTAAAAAACTAATCAAAAAAAAAAAAAAAGAATAATTTATATTGCGTTCAATTAATTCTATTTAGAAGTTTATACAATATCAATTATTTGTTAATGCTCATTGTCAGAAGTCATACGTTTGGAAATATATATAATAAAATTAAAAATTTATAATACTGAATTTTAAATTACACAAAAATAATAATCAAAGCGATTTTGTTACATAAATAAAATGACAATGAGTGTGCGCGTGTATTGAGTTGGTAATAATATTAATAAGAACTAGAAAATAAATGTGCATTAAAATAATAAATATATTGTAAATTGTAGGCATTGCAATTGAAAAAATGACGCAACTTTCCATTTAGATTTTATTATATTTCGAAAACGCGCAACAAAAAAAGAAAAAAAAAACGAAATACGAAAAAATGCAAGCAAACCTCTGAAGCCCATATAACAAATTTGAGTTTACTAAAAATTAAACTGAGTTAATAGAGGCAACTCGTGCTTAAAATACTTGAAAATTAGTAGTGAAATTATTATTAGAGCCCAAAAAATTATGTAACATGACTGGATGTAGGAATTAAAATTCATCAACATTGAATATTTTAAATATAAACATTATAGAATTTAACAAGAAAATTGGCACACAAACCCAATTTACAAGAATATATTTAATAATTTTTTTTTTTATAACATTTAATAAAATTTATCAGCCAATAAAACAAGTTTAAGAACTATCGACTTATTACCGGTGAGCATAGACATGAATAAGTAAATCTATTTTATGAATGATGTTGGCAATTTTTGCAAATTCAAAACTGTCACAAAATAGGAAAAAATAAATAAAAATATCATTCAATTCTTGCTTGTTAAAGTAAAGAGCATTCCAATTCAATATTCAAATCGGAAGCAAATATTTATTGTTGACTATGCATAATATTATATTTTTATATATATATATATTTTTTATGTAGAAAAGGTAGGTGGTACATGTACTGTACATGTTGCAAAACTTTACCTACAATCAAAACATAATAATATTATGTTACAGATATACAATACTTGAATGAATATAAATGTATACGGTTTTATTACGCATAGAAAATAAACGGGTTTACCTTACTATATTTTCGATGAGCAGAAGAAAGCATATTGTAATTAAACTGTACTTGAATAAAGCGTAATTTGTTTTCGTTGCATGTTTCATTTATATGAAGAAAATTAGACGGCGCCTTAGTTTAGTCTAATATGAATGTAATCACGATATGATGACAAGGTAAATTGTATTGAAGCAAATTTTCAACTAAATAACAAGAATAATAAGATTTTAATATGGTTTCGTTTGATGATTAAATTAAATAATTATTATATTGGTGTAAATTATCAGAAGAATGCTAAAGTATTTCCGTTTTGGGGCTGCACTCAATTATTTCTTTCTTTTAAAAAATTACGAACAATTTTAATCAATTAATTAGTTTTAGCAAATAATTCGTAGTTTAGTTTTGAAAGTGCCTTCAGCCAATAAGCAAAAGCTTAAGAGAAAATTAAATTTAAGATAGAAAATAAGATGAGAATGAAGGACTCATATATATATATTTATATATATTATATACATATTGAATTTCATTGAGCGAGCAATTTAAATTATTAATATTTAAACACTAAATTATTAATAATAAGTAATTATTTATTTACACTTCATTTATTTAAACTTCTTTTCCGCCACCGAACATTTTAAAAGCTCTTATAAATCTAGAAATCCTGCACATTGTATTATAAATGTTTTATTCAGAAATAATAAAACTGAAAATATCACAAAATAAAGTTAATTAATATTTAAAATTACTTCACCAAACCACAATTGTACAACGATGCATTTAATGTCATTATAAATGCATTAATATTTATATTCTGTTGGTAGAGCACAACAGCAACAAGTGGATGGATAAAGTTAGATTCATGTTCTCTAGGTTAAATATTTTCTATATATTATTGTTGTATTTTACTGAATGCTCGGTGGTGATATTTGTGCACTCTATATGTAGAAGTTACATACAGAATATATAGGATATTATGATATATTATTGTAATTGTAATGATACATCAACAAGCATCTCTTTAGGATGTGAATATACAAAATAAACAGTTCTGTATATTAGATGAAAGGATTATTTAAGGCAAAGTAAATTTTCAAACTTCTCTAACATTCATTTAAATGTTAGTCGAACGTTATTATATTATAAATAATATCAAATTTTCGTTCTTAACAATATTCTATTTAAAATATCTATGATGTGTATGTATGTATTGTTTATGTAAATGGAGAATATAATAATAATAAACATGTTAGTTGATACGGCGGTTGAAAGAACTTTTAGAATACCGGATTACATATTACAAAATTTATAACTTGTTCAGGAATATCTCATTGTATTTATTAAATAATGTTTGATATTTTTTAGACATAAGTTTTGATGCCAGTAGTTCTATTAAAAATTATTGCTTCTTTTGGTTGTTTTTTTTTTATCCTGAATACTTTGCATTCAAAAATATATTTCCTATTGAAAGGAAAATTAAGATATTGAATTATTTTACAGAAAACTTACAAAGCTGTCATGACAGTTTGTCAAATCACGATCAAATAAATATTTATGAGAATAACACATCAAAAATTAATTTTATTAATTTTGAAATTGGCATTTAAATTGATTAAAAATCTTTGAAAGGGCAGTACGTATTTAAATGTAAGGATAAATTCATTAAATTTCAAAGATTTTTCCATCCATAGATATGATGTTCAAAAAATGTAAATATGATCTTGGTATAAACATTTTATATGATAACGCATATAACTATTATTTTTTGATTTTCAATAATTTAAATAATCATATTTTAAAGATATCATAGGTTTTAATTGAATAATTTTGACGATAATAAACCACATCAAGTTTTAAGTTTATACGTCGTTAAAAGATTGACTGAAAAACATCTTAAAGCTATTGATGCGCTTTCAATTCTATATATATATACGAGTATATACAAAAAAAAAACAACAACAAAAACAAAATATAAACCGCAAAAACAATAATAATTTCAATTATATTTATTTAGCTGCAAAAAAAAACATCTTACGAAATTTATTGTTCAATATGAAAGTATACACACGAAACATTTCTTTCATAAACAATAAATGCATTTAAGTACCCCAGCATAAAAGTATAAAATTGCAATTATTTTATGTGCAGCTTACAATATTACGAATCGAATTTTGTCAGAATAGTTAGTTTGCCTGCACAAAGATGATTATTGTTTGTATATAACTACTGTAACAAAATTAAACGAAATCAGATTGAAAGAAACAGAAACCGGTACATGAATAACCTACAAGTTCTCTTATTATTTATTTTGTATTTTCAAAAATGTGCTTTGCTTCTTGCATATTTTATGCACATTATGCGAGTTACAAGTAGAACCAATATATTACTAATAAAATGTTTGATATGTATGCATTTGGTAAAATGTCTTAAAAAGAATGCAAAGAAAAATAAATAAATAAATAAGTATATTCTTAAATAGGGTGATTCAATCAAACAAAATCATTTAAAATATTTTCAAATTGACCCAATTATCCTTATATATAATTTCAATTCATAAATTTTGCGTATATTTTGCGTATATTTTGCAACAAACATCAGCTGATTCATTAATAGTTTAATGAAATATAAATATATTACCTCTGTGGTGTGTGCCTATATTATATAATGCAAAACATCATTTTCATTTTCTATATATACAATTTTCTATGAATAAATATGTAAGTTACATAGACGATTGTCGTTGTTTATACTCTCTACCACTCACTATGTATAGTTGATATTATATAAATAACTAATGTATCTCTTCTCTATATACATATTTAGCTTAACACAAAACATGACTATATTGAATCTATATATTTATAAATGATACAATTATATTAACTATCACCCTATAATATTATTATAGCTTCGTCTCGTCATAATAACACACATAATAATAATCATAATGTCACATTGGTTGGTTAAATGCACATTCAAAACGTACAATATCTTTTTTATTTTTTTTATTTTTTTATTATTATTTTTTTTTTTATTTTTTTTTCTTGTACCATATATAATTTTTGCATTGGAGTTTGCAGCACAGTACATTGTATTTTATATTTGTAATATTATTATACAATTTTATATATGCTTAAACTTATGCATCCTATATATTTGCTATCGTTTAATACGTACTTACTCGTATATAGAAATGCGTTGTCTGCTTATTTTGTTTTTATATGCAGATATGCAATGTAAAATATATAGAAAATTTTATTATATTTGCGTATTGTACATCCGTCCATTCCATTTCACCTTTTTTTTTTATAAATTCATATTTCTATATTATATACATATATATTATATATATATTATATATATATAATAATACGGTCATATGCATTTACCGCACATTTGTGTCTTTCCATTTATAATAAATATATATTATATAAAAACATATACCGGCTATACAAATATTCATATGAACATTTGTTTGTGTATACAATTCGCGAAATTCGCGAAACTAAAATTGTTTATACAATCATTTTACCATGAGAGACTATGCATTGAATGTTTTGTTCTTTTATAATATTATTATATTCTGTATGTACTTTATGTATGCAATACAAAAACGATTTTATGCTACCATAAATATATATATCTTATGTATAATTTAATACATATATTTTATATCATAGAGTTCATTCACTGCCCTAGCGGATTCTCACTCTCGATTACATTTTTGGCAACAATTTCGTAAAATTTTTGGGCCAGGTCATGGTTACTATCAAAACAGCGCACGAGAATGAAATACTATAATGAAAGCTAAAGCGTGCATGGTCTATATATTCTACACACAGCCAGTCAGCAGTCTCTTTTATATAAAAATAAAAATAAAATAAAAATAATAATAATGAATAAACTATAATAATGTATAGAAGGTAGAGATTTATTATATTTTGTATGCATTTAATACATATGTAGTTTATTATTATTTGTAGCGATATTATTATTATTTTTAATATTATTATTTTTAATATTATTATTATCTTTAATATTATTATTATTTAACAACCAACAGCCGGTGTATACTATCTATGTACCTATATGTATATCATTTACGAATTGAAAAATATTTATAGGGTATTCATAATATTAAATTTGTTATTAAAACATTTTTAATTTCCGATAAATAATTTGGTGTATTATAAATTTGTAGTAGTTACGAAATTTTGTGAATCAGATTACAATGCTGTAATCAATAACATTACGCAGTAGGTACAGCATCAGCAAAAAAATTTAAAAAAAAGAAACATTCAGAAACTAGGTGGTCGCGTCGCACTTTTGAATTATTCTTGATTGAAGAAATAAGCGTATTCAAAAAAGTTATATTTTTTGTAAATAATGTTTGATTCAAATTCAAAACTTATTTTAAACACTATGTATGCCATAATACAGTGCGTTACAGAATGATAGGAACAAATCTTTTATTTTTTGTTTTTATTAGTTGTATTTGGGAAAAACTAGTAAAACAAATTATAAGACTGTTTCAAACTAATAAAAAAATATTTTGTATATTTTGTTCTATGCTAAAATGTTTTCTATATAATTTCGATAAATTTTGATGAAGACATCACAAAAATGATTGCAGAAATATTCTTGCCCCTAGCAATCAGAGGAGGCTAGTGCCCCTAAAAAAGTGTGTGATTCTTAGACCCAAAATTCTAAAAAAAAATTGCTATCGTCAATTTTCCAAAAAAATCTAATAAATGTGATGTCTCTGTCGTTCTGTGACACACTATATATCATTATAATGTAATAAGTAATTCGATTACTTTGCAAAACAAAAACAATTTGAAAAATGAAACGATTTTTGGTAATTTTGCAATATATTTACGTACAAACTTAAGTTTATACCAAAACAAAAAAACACAATTTATATTTTCCATGAAAAATAAATAGCGTTTTTACTATGAGTTGTGAAAAAAATGTCTGAATATCAAATTGCCAAAAAAATATTAATGCATTTTTGCCGCTATCTGACTCCGATGCCGTTCTAAAACTCCAATAACAAGCAATTTTAATGGCCGGTCAATGAAACTTATCACATATTAATTGAATACAAATAAATTACATTTATTTAAAAAATGGAAGAAAAATGCTTTTTTCCGAAAATAAATAATGAAAAGACAAATATTTTACGTTTTAAATTTATTATTGAAATATTAATAAATATGTAAAAGTATATGCATTTTATTTAGTTATTTAATTTTTAATTCATTTTTTAATAATAACACAATTTATTTAATTATTTACTTAATGCATTTAAACTACTTACATATGCGAGACAAAAATATATTTTTTTGATTATTGATAATAATTGCTAATATGTTTTTAATTAATTTGATAATAAACAATTCAGTTATTGTTTCGAAAATCCCAACGGAACTTTTGAGTTTAATTAAAAATTAAAATTAAGTTTATGAATTCAAATTATCATAAAATAACATTTTGTTTTGTAATTTAATTTAATCTTTTACGAAAGCCCAGCATACAGTTCACTTGCGAAATGCCTTGCAAAAAAATCTGAAACCGATACAAAATGATAGAAAACATTTTCAAATTAATACATACATTTTTTCAAAAATTGTTTAATATATTAATATTGTTTTAAAAAATATTACATATTTTGGATGAACAAAACACAAAAATTATTACGTAAGTCATTCCGTTAATATGAAATTTTTCATTTATTTATATTATATTATATTATATTATATTATTAGAGCGACCAGAAAAAAAAATGTTTTCATTCACATAATGTTTAATATACAAAAAAAAAAAAAGATTGCCCAAATTTGGGCACAATTGATGAAAACATGGCCAAGTCCAAAATCAAAAGTTAGTTGAAGATTGACTATATTCACATATATTGATGCATTTTATATCAAAGTTATTAAATCAATGGGTTTCTAATTGAATTCAATATTTATTTTAATAATATTAAAGGTCTTGTTTGTTTGCATTTTCATGTATGTGAATATCGTGCATAAACTGGTTGATAGTAAATTGTAAATATTTAAAAAAATAAATATTAAAATTATTTCAAAATGTATCATTTTACAAATCAATTAAACTAAAATTTGTGATTTTATGACATTCCATAATATTCTTGCAAATATATGGCATTTAATTTCACAAAATTATTTTTACATAATCTAAATAATTTTGTATATAAGTATGGTTCTTAGTATGCATTCGAACTCAAAACATATTTCCTTTCATCATTGAAATTGAATACTTTATCATCAAACATGTAAATTAATATGGGAATGTACAATGTATATCTATACAAATAATTTCTTGTTAACCATTGATATGAAGATGCTTTATATTCGTATATGTATACAAGTTGCAGATACCACACACTACACGCTTTATAAATTATTGTATATTGTGAAATAATTACCAAAATAATGCAATAATTTGATTAAAATTTATACAAAGGCTTCATTTTTATAAGAAAAAGAAAACTTCCGGGTTTGTATTTAAAAAGCTTTCTTTTTGTTTTTCCATTTAAAGTTCATGCTCACAATCAAAAATATAAATGACTGGAATGAAGCCATAAAGATTTTATAAACTGAAATTTTCTATTTTGTAGAATTTAAGTGAATTATTATATATTTTCAGTTGTACTTCTTCATTTAGTTAGTCTATATGTATATATAGATAGGTTGTTTGGTTTTATCTGCAAAATAGTTTTATACATCATTTTGATATTAATCCTTTCAATTTAAGCACAACTTACTTATGTATCCAACAGATTATATCGAATGTGTATGTATTTCAAAAAAAAAAAAAAAAAAAATTTACTGCACAGTGTTCTTCATATGGAAACCAAAAATAATAATAAAAAAGTAATTTTCTTTTTTATGCTCTGTCGGATATGATAGTCTTATAAATAATGTTAGAAAGAGTAAAGAGTGCACGAAAATGTGAAATAAAACTCTTAATCCGTACATAAGGGCAAAAGAAAACGAAAAAGAGCTGACTAAAAAATGCAACATTATCGATTAGTGGGCTACATAATATAACCACCCAAAACACCGTCATATTCTAACATAATATTATAATACCTATGAGTTAGTTTTATTTTAGAGCCCCAGTAAGTTTCCATCATCACTGTTCTATTATATACTATATCCAGAAATGCAACCGAAACCCCTTTTAAAATAACCTCATACTCATTCATGCTGTTTATATATAATAACTGTTATATACATTAATATTTGCTTCTTGCACACCATTTATATATAACACCACCTTCACCTCCTTATAAACGTCAGTAGGGTTGAGTAGATGAATGAAAGAAAAAAAAAGAAAGAAAATACATAAAAACACACTTTGGTCTATACGTTTTGGATATAAATGAATAAAAGCTTTTTTCGTGTAATTAGTTTTTCGATCAATCTTTAGAAAAAAAAAATATGATTAAAATAAATTTAAGAAGAATTTGAATTATAATATTTTTAATTGATGTTAAGATTATTCTTCTTTCTTAAAATCCATATTGTATCACCCGTATTGCCTCCCATTTGAATAATATTGCTGGGAGTTGTACGCCGAACATTTTATTCTTGGAACGACCTATAGAATTTAAGTTCTCTTTCATTATTATTGAAACATTATTATAGGTAGATTGTCATGAAAATGGGATATTCATTAGAAGTCAAATAACACAAAGAAAGTCTTTATTGCTTTGCATTATATTATTTATTATTATACATAATATTATTATTTTTTTTTTATGAAATTAAACCTTTACTTATGTAAACTAACAATTATTAATTAATTTTTGTATTCAAAAATTATTTTAATTGGTATTTTATGATAAAGTTTCTACGGCGCATTGGTCCTACTTATTAATATAATACAGATATAAAATATTACTTTATAAGATTATAATTATGTGGCTACGTGAGTCTATAGATTTAGATTCGCAAACGTTGTTTTGGTGAAAGCACAAGAGGGTGGTTATGCGGGAGATCAAAGGAGTGAACCTTATGCACGCACAGCAATACCTTTATGCAATATCTATAAATATCCTATATTACGTACATTTATGTACGTTAAGGTTTATTATACACCCACTTTGTGCATAACTATAACTATAATTTCTATTTAAAACGAGTAGCGACATTGTGGAACATTGCTGAATCAAATTTTGATTGTTCTATTTATAGTTATTTCATATACATACATTGATACACAATTGCACTATATATTCTATTCATGTGTAATACACACATATTATATGATGGTAGTTTGTATATTTGTATTATTAATGCATCTAAGATATTCTAGAAAGGTTGTTATGTTCATTCTGCAAAACAATTTGATATCCATCTATATTTACTATAATAAGTATAGATAGATAGATGTGGCTTATATTAAGATATTTTCATTTACATATAGGTAGGAACATTTGTATATATTTGGAGGTACAATTTTGATAACATTATAGAGGGCAATAGATACGATAGATAAATTGAGATATAATATTGTATAGCAAATAGATTGGTGTAGTTAGGGGTGTGTATGTATATAGATACTTAGAATCAGAGAGATCGTATATATCTGGATGTCAACAACTTTGGAAATATTTTTGATTATGTTTGCGGAAATAGATACATAGAAATATTTCCAATATTATAAAAGGAAATAAATAATAATAAAAATGATGATATTTTAAATTTTTGGTTTTGAAGTTGAAGTTAATATAATAAGAACATATTTATCAGTAATCTGTATAATTATTATATAATGATTTTCTAGTTTTTTGAAATATTTATGGAAATGATTTAGAAAAGTTTTCAAGAAATCATTACCCTCTGAAAATATTTCAATTTGCTACAAAACGTTTCGATCTCTGCCTACAAAAATAATTCTTAAATTATGAAATAATTTTGTGTTTGTTTATTATTTTTACATATAACAAATATCTATATTCTCATTACCAACTTTGGTCAATTTAAACTTTAAGATTCAAATAAATTATTGTAAAGTATTGAAAATAAAATTCATCTTGCATAGCAAATTTTCAATTCGCATTCGTGTTCTTTTATTGAAATTAATATTATTTCTCTGAATTTCTATTAAATAATGATCAAAGAATCTTTTATTAAATAATATTTATTTTTCATTTAAAAAGGTTTAGAACGAGTTGCTGAAGAATTGATGGGTCGCAGGAAATGGAAACTATATCAAGAAGTTCTTGCGCGTTCCCATTTGAATTCAAACTCAACAACAAATTTAAGTCAAGTCAACAATACAGAAACCGGTAACTAAACTCATTTTATCCAAAAAAAATTCTCACAATATATGCAGTTTACAAAATAAAGTTTTCTGATAGAAGTATTTTGCAACAACGGACAACAAAATTTGCCACAACAAGATATTACCGAAAAAGAAATATTACAACAATATCATCAACAGCACCAGCAGCCACAACAAATAATAGAAAATCGTTTAAAAGAAAACGAAGTTGGGACAATAAAGAGCGAACAAAGCGAACCCACCGCTATCAAACAAGAAATACAGTGTACTGCATTAGAAACAGGTAGTTATAAATAAATATAAATATACACATAATCAATTTTCTATAATCAATAGTCGATATATAACAATATCTATTAAATAAATAAACTGCAGTTAAAATATACCTATAGGAAGTTTCATTATAGTTTTTGGCTTATTTTCACTTGTTTACTTTATGTTTGAAATTTATTCATTTATATTTGTTTTTCATTTTTTTTTGTTGCTAGAAAATCAAGTAGAATCAGCAGAAGAATTAATAAAATCAAAAGCAAGTGTAGCAGAGTCTTTCCATAACAGTAATAGTATTAGTAAAGTAACAAGTAGTTGTTCAGAATTGGATACACCTGTAGACTGGAAACCGCAAGAAAACTGTTATTTTTGTGTGGACGGAAAACTGCTCACCGTGAACGACAGAGGAGATCTTGTGGCAGAGTCGGGTCCGGTTCAAACCGAGCCAGAACTCGCCAACAGAGTATGTCATTGCTATTTAACTCATGGAATTGTTACTGAGTTAATAATGTTAACGAATTATTAATTTTTCCTCCATTATTATTTTAGACATTACTAGAGTCAGATAGTGACTCTAGCGAGTGCTCTGACACAGAAGTGCTTAATTTTACACCAGCCAGCAAGGCAAATAAATCGTCAGTAGCCGAACTACTGCGAAATTCTTTGCCCCAACAGAATATGACTTCATTTGAGTCAATGGCTGCACAATTGGCAACAATAGCATCACTAAATGGCTTTCCGCCAATATATCCAGGTAATTATTGATTTTATTTAAAATATGATCAATTTAATTATTTATTTATTTTAATTTTAAATCCCAAATGTATTTTTAAATAAACAAACACACAGGTATACTTTACAATCCATTTGTACATCAAATGCATACACCTCCTGCTGCAGAGTCAACATCTGCAGTTAGTCCTACTGCAAAACCATCACCCAGTTCAATTGATACACCAACCGAACAACCTCTAGATCTAAGTGCAAAACCATCCAGCACACCATCATTTTCAAATGATCCCAAACAAGTATTCAGGTAAGTGCACCTTAAAACAATACATTTGACAAATACATATGTAATTTATACAATATGTATATTATACATATCAACAATTTTTTTCTCATCCTTTATTGTGTTGCTATTTTTCATTTTATTTGCGTTAAATTACACCGATAACAATTAACCTAATTAATTTGAAAATTTATCTGAATTTCTTTATGTAATTGCATTAAAAAACCTTCAAATATCCGCAATGCAACGAAAACCTCTTGTGGTTTAAAAGATTACTGTATGGCTGTTATTACGATGTTATCAATTCTCTATATAAATAGAATAAATTTAATCATTAATGTCATACAGGGATGCACATAATTGAATTACATGCATTTGAACTACGTAATTCAATTACATTTTGAGTAATTTGTACCGAATTACGTTTTTTAGGGGCATGTAATTTGGCTGATGTATTTCGTTTATAAATTTGTAAAATTCATTAGAACAACCGCGTCCATAATGTAAGTATGGAAAATATCTGATTAAAAAATAAAAAAATAGGGGTAATCGAGCAGTATTGCAGTAGATATAACGAAAAATATTTTCTAGATATTTCCATATTTCCATACTATCTAGATAATACCCTAGTGAAAAAGATATTTTCACTCATGGTATGAAATTCATACCTCAGACGGGATTCCTAGGTATATTTTGGTACTTTCATACCATAACTATAACCACCTAGGGTATAAAATAGTATTTTATACCCTAGGTGGTTATAGTTA
>JAABKK020058847.1:0-35380 GCA_011634745.2 Catotricha subobsoleta
ATTAAAATTTATCCGTGTTCATAATTACTAAAACAGCGGTTAAGTGAATTTTTATCCATGGATTTTAAATTATTCGTGTTTAAAATTACCACTCTAAGTATATACTTACAATTAATTACTTATTGTTAAAAGCAAATCGACCATTCTTAAACTTCGAATTTTAAATAATTATTTTTATTAATTTATTATTTTATTACATAAACTGTTAAATAAATTAAACTGCTAAAAGTCTGGATCATAATCTCGGTGATATCGTCTTGGATTGTACGTGTACAATCCCATCGATGTATTTTGATGTGGTTGTTGTTGATGATGATGATGATGATGATTAAGATGAGCATCCAAATAAGGGTCTGGGGGTGAATACTGTGACGCCTTTTGAGGATAATGTTGCTGTGGTTGCTGTTGATCGTAATAATAATTTGAATTTGTATGCCGTTGTGATCGCCAACTATCATAAATATTTGAACCACTACTGCCATGTATTGAATTTGTGAAGCGCTGAAAGGAAAAATAAGACAACATTTTGTTAAAGCAATAATATGATTTTTTTTTTAATTTAGTAAAACATACTTTTGGTTTAATATCTGCTTTACTATCGTCCCACGGATCGTCAATATTATAAAGATCTTCTTGCCCATAATTTTCAAAACCACCCATATGATTTTTATTAAGTTCGTTCAACATGTCTGCTGTTAACGCGACTGGTGCTTTCTTTTTGGATCTTTTTTGTCGATTAAGTAACTGTATAAAAGTTATTTTGAAAATATAGTTGATTATTTATGATTTATCAGTTGGATATAGATTATATTCGAATCTACAAATTTAAATAATATAATTTGTATAACAATATTTACCACTGCAACGCCAAAAATAACTACAAACAGCAAAGAACCAACCCCCATAACAATGACAGCCATTGCCCATTGTGGAATTAATGCATTTGATTCAACGCTTTCAAGTGTTGGTAAGATTCTTTGTTTCGGAATGACTGCATAGAAGATAAGAGTATAAAATAGCAAACTACTATAAATATTAAAATTTATTAATTACCAATAAAGTCTGTTGCAATCGGATCCAATACAAATTTTCCCAATAAAAATGATTCTTTAATTTTCAAAGGTTTAATTTTGTTTGGATATTCATTATCGCTAAGCTCATCTTCATTTCGTTCAGTTGTAAAATTTTCATTTTCACTGTTTATTGGTACAACTGATATGGGCACCGTTGTTAAAGCGTCATGAAACATTTGTTTAATTTCTAATGTGTTAATATCACGCGAAACATCGGTTAATTCAACGAAATAGTCAACCAGAACGCTGCCTTTACTAAAGCTGTCAATACGAATTTTTTTATACCATTTACTTAGTCGATCAGCTTTATTGTATACATCATTGAGCTGTAAATTAAACAAAAACGTACATTATATGACTAACCAAATCTAAGCAAGTGATGCTTCATATAATATAATATACCTGAGCTTCAACCTCCTTAGCTAAATTCTTCCATTCTTCCGTATGATGGTCCAGTAGCTCTGGTTTCCATTTAACACCATCAACAATTTTTATTGTTCCAGCTAAATCACATTCACCATGACATAGTCCAGGGACAGTCGGTCTAACGGTTGTGGTGGTAGTAGTAGTAGTAGTTGTTGTTGTAGTAGAAGTTGAAGACGTACGTCCCAAAATCTCAGATATATCAATTGCTTGAGCACCTTGTATCTCTAAAAGTCGTTCAATTGATAGCGGTGTTGTTGACACAGTTGGCCATCCAGTAAATTCTGTTGTTACTCTGAAAAACATTTAAATATGTAATTCGAAATAATAAAATTAATCAACAAATCAAACAAACCTTTGTGGTAATCCTTTTCTGATTGTTATTCCTGGTTGAGTGGGTCCTTCAACATGAGCTGGTCTAGGCGTTGTTAAACGGACGCCAGGTCGTTTTCCAATACCTTTAGGAAAAACTACCTTAAAACTGGGTGCTGAATCGGCGCCATTAGGTATCCTTGGTGGTGGTGTGGTTGTCTTAACAGTGAATTCATCTGAATCAGATGGTGTGTAGCCTGGTGGTAACAGTTCACTGACATTGGATGTCAACTTTATTTTATTTAAAACGCTACTATTATTGCTATTGGTGCCTAAATTCTCAGAGGAAGTGGATAAAGTTGGCTCCTCATTTCGGAGCTTAAAACCAGGTGGTAGAAATTTACTAATATCTTCAGTTATTATAATAGCTTTTGGAAGTTCTATGGCTTTTTCATCTGCCGGAGGTTTATATCCCGGAGGTAAGAATTTGCTAATATCATCGGCTATTTTGATAGCTGGCAAATGCGGTTTTTCGCTTATTGCTGTTGTTGATGTTGAAGTTGTACTTTCTTCTTTAGGTAACTTGAAACCGGGTGGCAAAAATTTACTTACATCGTCATTAATCGATGTAACCGCAGGCAGTTTTTTATTATAATCTTTTGGTTTAAAACCAGGTGGTAGTAATTTACTAACATCGTCTGTGATTGTAACTAGTCCTGGTGGTGCTTTGGTTGTTGATTTATATGTTTTATAGTTACTTGGAAGCAATTTATCCAAATTTTCTTCGAATTTAATTTTTGATACAATATCAGAAATTTTTGGCTTATCATCATCTACGCTCGCAACTTTGTTCGTTAAATTTAATTTATAATCTTTCGGTAACAAACCAATGAGTGTAATATCTTGAACTGCAACTTTATTTTTATAGGATCGACTAATTGTTTCATTTCGCGCTCGAGTTTCTGGTTTCAACAATTCGTCATTGCTGTTAACTGGTTTTGGCGAAGCAGTTGTAAATTTTCGATTCTTATAAGTGTTTGGTCTAAATTTAAATCCTGGTGGTAATAAACCAGACAGATCATCCATTGGTAAGCTGTCAAGTGATTGTTTCTTCACTGCTTCAGGTTTATGTGTTGTTGAGGTAGTGGTTCTTGGTGAGAAACGTCTAATTACAACTGGTAAACCTTTGGTAGTATATTCAATATTTTCATGTAATTCATATATATTTGCAGATTTTTCATTCGGTGTAGAATGTTCTTTTTGCTTATTTGAGTTGTTATTATCTGATTCATGTAGAATTTCCATGCTTGACACATGTGTTGTTGCATTTTCAACCGACGTAATTGTTGTTTCTTCTGGTTTAGCAGTAGTCATCGATTTGATGTCATCATCTAAAGATAAGTCTTCTAATTGATCAACATTATCTGTTTCTTCTTCATCCTTTTCTAGATCAGATAATATCTGTTTCTTCTCCTCTTGTTCGACTTGAGGAAATGGTAGAAATCTCGCCCCTGAAATACTTCGGCTGGTTTGTACTGAAGCTACTACAACCCAACTTTCTGTAGAATTAGTTCCATTTTCGTCTGTCAACTCGTTTGGTTCTGGTGATGAAGATTTAGTATTATCATACTGTTTTGTATACTCTAAAGGACCAGGATTGGACGTTGAACCGTTAACGACACTTTTAGTTGTGACAACGGAAACAACTGCTTTATTGATAACCTCAGATATCGGATTTAATTCCGTTTTAATTTTATCTGGAATTTTCTCATCAGCTATATCACTAGAAACTGCTGGATTTGCTGGAATATTTTGTTGAGTTGTTGCTTCATCAAAGTAATCTTCATATTCGTATTCATATTCTACCCCAGCTGGATTTGCTGTGGTTAATTCCTCTGTGTCATTCATTCGAATATTATCAGATTCAATTACTTTAATGTCATCATCACCATTATATTCAATTTCTTTTTCGTCATTCTCAATATTTTCATCGTTTTCATCATTTTCATAATTTTCGTCATCTTCATCGTCTGATATTCCAGCTGGCAAAAAGAAGTTTGAAGTTAAAATAACAGTGTGATCCTCCGATAATTTTTCTGTGTCATTTGATGCTAAATTCTCTGATTGATTTGTTGCTAGATTGTCTGATTGATTTATTGCTAGACTGTCTGATTCATTTGTTGGTAAGCTTTCGGGTTCATTAGCTGGTATATTTTTTGAATCATCATTAATCTCAGAATCAATATTTTCCACTTCTTGGTTATTTTCTGCAACTGTTTCGGCCTTTTTCTCATTTCTAATATTTTTTCTAACTACTTGGATCTTATTCTCCTTCTGGTTAACAAAATTCGCAGGATCAATACTTGAATCTGTATAATCCTCTTTAGTATTATCTACTAATTTCTTATTTTCCAACGATTCAACTTCTTCATCATTTATTGACTCATTTTCAGCACTAAACTTATTTTCCACATCTTCATTTGAGTTATTCAAATGTTTATTTGGTGCACTACCATTATGAGTAACATTGATTCGCCGAATAATCTGTTGATTATCAGAAATTGGTGATTCAATTTCTCTGCTACCAAATAATGGTTGTCTTGGTAATTTATGTACCCGAACACTGAAATTTTGACCTCGGTTAATAAATCGTGGTACGGAATTTATCAAGCGACCACGTTTTGGTATTTCGGATTCTACTGATTCGGAACTAATTGGCGTCACCTCAGTTGTTGTTGTTGTTGATACAGATATCTGTGGCGTTTTAATTGTTGTTGTGATTGCTGTTGGATTAACTACAGATGGTTGAAATCGATTTCTACTTCTAATAGAACTTTCATGACTAGTTACATATTCGTTTGACTTTTTAAATGGTTGATTTGTATAAAATGGATTATTATTGTTAATTTTTCTATTATTGCTGGTATTATCATTATCATTTAATAAATATC
Source organism: Catotricha subobsoleta (assembly GCA_011634745.2). NCBI lineage: Eukaryota > Metazoa > Arthropoda > Insecta > Diptera > Cecidomyiidae > Catotricha > Catotricha subobsoleta. Next base: position 4,760 of record JAABKK020058847.1, read on the forward strand.
CATTTGATAATTCAGGTGATATTGTTGGTTGTTCATTAGTGAATGGTCGAATACGTTTTGGTTGATTTACTGAATTAGTAAGTTGTTGTGCTCTAGGTGTTATTGGTTCTGTTAATCGAATGGGCTAAAAAAAAAAAGTGATATTAGAATTAATTGTTTTGTGTCGAAATATTATATTTAATTCAAGAATATATGCAAAAAAAAAAAGTTGATCAATCCAAACAATTCGATTTAAGTACAGCAAATTCTCGTACACTAATTTTAAATACATAATTTAACTTTAGGGCGTTGTCGCTTTTGTTAATAAATTTAAATGTACCTTTCTATTTATGGTTTTACACAAAAAGTGAGGGTGATATTAAGTTTTATTTTACAAATAAAAAGGAATTATAAACAATAAAATACTACTAACAAAACGATTATACTTTATTAAACATATTATGACTTGCCTGTTCATAAGATTCCTCATCCTGTTGTTGAGAATTTTGTTGATAGAAATGTCTATTAGGTTGGAAATCATTTCTTTGCGGTGATGGTCTAGTGAATTGAAAACCGTGATTTCCATTAGGCTGAATTGTAAATGGTCGTGGTGATATTTGGAAGTAGTCTTGTTGTCGTGTTGTCTGATAAATAATAATAAACATAATAATTACATATTATTCACATAATATTTTTTTTTTTTTCATAATTTTATTAAACTTTTCTTAATAAAATTGAATAAGTATTTATTATTATGATTATGATTCATAATTGGTATTTAAAAATGTTGGCATAAAAAAAAAGAAACTATTTATTTAATTATAATAATAAGGTTGGTTTAGTAGGTACATTGAATGACCTAGATCTGACAAATCAAATCGATATTGTGCAATAATCCAACAGCGCATAGACCTTCATGAAAATTATTGATATTATTCGCTAAAGCGTATTTAATAGTCGTGTACTGTATGCTGAGTACTTACCAACACCACGAAAAATAAGAAATTCTTTATTATTCGATTGTATGCTTAACGATTGAATTTTGCACACTTTCAATGAAAAATTATGTACCAGCTGTGCTGTGTGTATGCCTGAAATATTATTTCTAAGAAAATTCTATTCGATTTTTATAACATTTTAAATATTATATAATAATATAATGAGTAATAGTACAAGAATTACAATAAAATGGTCTAGGAAGGTTAATGACGCATGCACTTTACAATTATGGGATTCAACAATTCAAATATTCTTTCATCGGTTGATTATGCTCTGCCATTATTCAGATACTTTGGCACTGCAACATTGCCAGTCATATAAAAATATTCTATGCATTTTTTTAAAATTTGTTTGTGAATTAAATTGATTGTATATTATTAATTAATTAGAAAACAAAAAAAATTGGTTTCAAGATTAATATATTTTTAATTATTCGTAAAGCTTACTAGCAGAAGGTGTTCTATTGAGATTTGAATATCTGCAAATTATTATATTGATGAATTTGCTTGTTCTACAAATGAATGCATTTTAATTTTGAAGTTATAAGATAGAAACAATTAGTCATGAGATTATCTTTAGAAATTAATTAACTTTTATGGAAATATATAATTTGTAGAAAATGCTGAAAATTACTTGAAGGACTGTCTCTGACGACACGAAATTTAATTAAACATTAAAGAAAAAGTTACTTTTAATCGCTTGTCATATGAATCTCGTGAAGGTAACGCAAATACACATAAAATAATCAGCGTAAAATGAATTCAACAAAATAGTTTATTATTTACATTTAACGGAATTATGAATGCGTAAAGAATTTTAATTAGTAAATAATTAATTCTGTAAATAAATAAATGAAAAAGGAAAAAAAACGTTACACTTACACACATATCGTCATTTTAATATGTTAACTTTTTATTTCTGTTTATTTGTGTTCATTTTTTCATTAATTTAATACATTTCATACGTAATTTGTTGAACTGTGGTCATATATTGCACGAATCGGTCTATAGTAATGTAGGTGAAAATATGTGAGGTGGAGGTGGATCGATTGGTAGGCAATTATACAAAACCCATGTCAGTATATTTCCATTAATTGATCATAAATAACAAAACATTAGATAATAGGATATGTATTAATTTATTAATTATTTAACGAGTTATGGAATATTGTTTATTTTATTGTTGTTTTATATCGAAATGAACGAATTGGAAAAAAATTCTGATAAACACACATAGATTTTGATTATACAATTTTTATTACCACAATATTTATGATATTTTCTATATTGAAGTTTCATTGAAACGATTGGAATGCAGTGAAACTTTTGCGTTGATTAATTTTAATGGTAATGAATTTTGGCACTAAATTCCTGATTTGCTAGAAATTATTTCAAGCCAATAAATTAAAAATAAATTAATTTTAAGTTATATTATCTGTAATGAATTCATAAAATATTGCTCTAAAGATTCGAACATACGTTTTATTGAAATGAAAAGTAAATGTTTTTGAATAAAATCGAAATTGGCAGTATAAACAAATAACCAAATTCATAAAAAAAATGTATTTCTAAAAATATTTATCGTTTTATTAGGATTTCATGGTTTAAATGTCAGTTAATTTAGACTTAGGTTAGTAGTTTTCAACGAAGCTAATTAATAAAATCAAAATCGGAAATTTGACGTTAAAAAATATATATACGAGTATATATTAAATCGCATAATTTCTATTAAACATATAGTTGATTATACGAATATTCGTATAATATTTGAAACAGACGCAGTAATAAATTTCTCAGTACTTTATTAATTTACTCGATTCCACAGAAAGAATAAATAAAAAAAGTAAGCTTATCATATAAATATTATGAATTTTTATTGAAGTATTTCTTCAAAAAAAAATTTTGACATACAATTTTCTTCGTGATCGTGAGCGTGCAATATCATAAATGGAATAAATTTAATTCAAATGTAATTAAAAGGGACAATAAAAGAGAAATTTACAAATTCTATACAACTTGCGACTTTGTACGATACGAAGCAATATTTTTTTTTGATTTTAATGTTCATTTTCAATATAATTAATATGTTTTATTCCAAACAAACCTAAAAACCCAAATTGAGTCTATCGACTAAAATAATATGTATAAGATATGCCTCAAACCTATGTCGCTTGCCTTGAATTAATCGAACTATAATTTTTTTTTTTTTTATTTATTTATTTATTTTTATTAATGTACGTTTTACAAATACATTAGCAAGCATGGTACATGCAATAAATAGTTATTAAATTTAATATCACGTTATAAATGTATATTGAGTTCTCCCCGCTCTAGAAAATTTTCAAAAGTTAACAATAGAAATTTGTTTGCAGTTTCTCAGTTTCTGCTTTGTTTTGATATAAATATATAATTTTTTTTATTTCGCTAATTTTGTTTCGGCAATGCTAAATATGAACAACACGCTTTATATTAATATCAATTGAATTTTTATTCGTTCACTCGCAACCAACAGCGATCATTCAATGAAGAAAAAGCAAATACGTTTTTTTTTCTTGATATTTTATTACAATTATTTATATTAGCTGTTATTGTCGATAGTTGTTATAAGAAATAAGAGCACGCGTTATTTTAAATCACGTTTAATCATTTGCAATGAATAGCGAATTAATTTTCATTAGAATAATTTTATTGGAAGTTCCTTTTTTTACCGATTATGGAATATTTACCCAATTAGAAATTAAAAATCGATAAATTATGAGATTATTTTTAAGAATCGAATTGCTTAGTTTTTTCTCTTTTTTTTTTATCAAATAAAATTTTCTTTTACCGGAAATGATGAGTATTGAAAATAATCGGATGTAGTGTCTTCATCTCTTTCATTTGTACCATACAATGTTTGCTCTTGATATGCGCCTGGAGCATTACGTTGTGGCTGTTGATTATGTGATAATTGTTGTATACCAGGTAACGATCCTGGTGGAAAAAAACCATTTCGTGCATTTTGAAATGAAGGTTGAAATCGTCCGGGTGCTTGAGAAAAGTAGAAATTTTGATCTGAAAATGATATAAAATATAAATTATTAAACAAATGAATACTAGTTAATTCTGAATAAAAAGAGAATAGGATTTGCATATGCACATATTTTAAATAATGTTTTTCATATAATTACACTGTCCAACAATTTTGAAAAAATTAATTTTTTTTTTATTTCTTTTCTTTTTATTTTTTTTATTTATTTTGGTACAGAACATAACTTTAGCAAGCATTAAACTCATTTAAAAAAATAAAAATTAAAAAGAAATATTAAAAAAGAAAAACTATAAAAATTGAAAAAAGAGGTACTCAAGTTTACCATCCTTTTTCTCAGGATTGATTGGAAGGATTTTGATGATTGACCCACCGTTAGATGCCACAACTAAGTCGACATCAAAATAGATAGGTTTTAGTCTTCAGCTTTTTGAACCGTTGGGTTTTTTTTTCAAAAATTAAGTAAAAAAATACATATATAAGGATGGGTAAAATGAGATTTTGGACGTGTTGGAAGAAAACGCTTTTTACCATTAAATTGTATAAAAAAAAAATCTATCAGACTGTGGCATCCGAATCCCAAAAACGCTGTAGGAGAGTGTTATTAGACAGAGGTCTCATATATATGTGATGAATGCAAATTATATGCAAGAATAATAGCCTTTCGGTGTTCATCATAGCATCTAACAATTAAGAATTATTTTGAAATATATTTTGCTTGCTTGATATTTTATGTATATATAAATATATACCTATACTTTTTCTTTAGTCAAACAAGAACAAGGATATATATGCTTTTACACATTACACATATTACGATTAGTTCGGTCTGTTGGGTGCATAAATCTATTTCATATTAGCCCTATATCATCTCCTAAACAATAGTAACGTATCTTGTGTATGTGGATCAAATTGACCACTTTTATTTTTTTTTCTAAACGCGGCCTCTGACAGAAAAATGATTCATTACCAACCCCCACTTATTTTTGGAGAACAACATTTTTGTGCCCCCCAAAAAGGTTATAGGTTAGATCTTTGACGACGTTTCATCTCCCTTCAACTATTTTTAATTTTCCTTTCAAACGCAACATTGACAAGAAGAAAGACGGTATAGATTTTAACCCACATTTAAAGACAAACATTTCCCCCATACAACATACCCCCCTAAAAAGTCCCCATGAAAAGTTTTGGTATATATGTATATAATAATAGTGTTTTTCGTATTTTCGAAAATTGCACCCGAAAAACCAAAAACAGAAAAAAAAAATGGTATTCCAAGCCAAAAAAACGAAATATTAAAAAATTCTGCGTCTTATGGTATATCAAAATCGGGCCGGCCAATCCTGAGATCCAGAAAAAAATTGTCATACCAATACTTTTTTTTTCAAAAAATAATGAAATAAAAAAAAATCACGAAACCAATACGGGCATTTTCTAGTACTCACCGGGTAACCATTGGACCATTGCGGTAGATTTTGATCTACCGGTATTCCACCAGAAAATGCCCTACTTAGTTACTTGATATTTTTTTTCCAAAAAAAATGAAGTAAAAAAAGACCTTTAATAATCTTTAAAAACCGTTTGAGTAAATTTTGTTAGATTTTCATTATTGAGTTATACTCGACTAGCTCCCATCCTAGTCAGGGTGTTTATAGGTCGTTCAAGCCGTTTCGTGTTTCCGAAAACAAAATAGTTAAGATATCGTTCTTCTCAATCATTGGTTGTACGTTTTCTTTTTTGGTTTTATTTTGCGGCAAACAGTATCTATTTTTAGTGTTCGTTCGGATACTGAGAAACGTTTTTTACTTTTTGCTCTCAGCTTTGGCGGGAAAAAAATATACAAAAAACTCCAATAATAATTGTTAAAAAGTCGTACTTTTGAAAGTTCTGAAATTTGTGAACTAAAAAAAAAAAATTCTAATATATTGTAGAAATTTCTAACTTATCGAAATCATTACCTTTTACGAGTGAAAAATAGCAAATTTAAATGAGATTGACATCGAAATATTTTAAATTTATTAATATAAATACAATGTTGTACAAATTCATATCATAACATTTATAATCTGCAATTATAGTAAGAAGTGTTTCGCATAACAAACTACACTAACGATACATTGCTAATATTTTCATTTTTTTTTTGTGTTTTTCTCTCTGTTCGTATTCTTACACATATATTCGATGTCGATGACTTCAAGGACGGTGCAGTGGCCGTTTATAAAATACGTGGGCGCATTATACCCGCAAACAATATAAGTAATAATATATTTTTATTTTAGTACCAATTTATAACAAACAAATAAAATAATAACAGCAATATCAAAAGTTACCAACGCACCAATTCAAAGCTGACATTACTTGTACAAATAAAAAAAAAAGAAAAAAATAAGAAGAATTATAATAAGACAAAAAAAAAAAAAATACATAATCAGATCAGAATTTTAGATTCAAAATGTATATTAGGTAAAACAAAAATTACGTAGGCAGAACACCGGAATGAAAGGTATGAATTTAACCTTTTCAAAAGTTTAATTCCTAGGTATTATGTCATTATAAAATATTATGAAAGACATTTATTTCTATTAAAGTTTTCTTCTTTTTTTTTTTAAATTAAGAATCTCTTGTTATTATACAGGTACTGCTTCTTTTCGTTTTTTTTTTTAATCGAAGATTATTACTTAAATTATTTCATTCAAAACTTAAAGTAAATTGATAATAAAATTTTGTGATTTTTTCATTGCAAAATATGGTTATTTAAATTAACGATTACCAATTTTTTTTTTAATCGAATAATTTTGATACGAACAGAACACGTACAAAGAAAGATACGCACATTCATACAAATAAATACAGAAAAGGCGATTAACCTGTTCAAATTTGGCTGTTGCTGTTATTATTATTATTATTATTATTATTTATTTTATTTTTATTTTTAAGTGATGTGATCACGTAAATATTTATGTCCATCATACTCAATATAAATACGTAATATAATTATTAACTATATTATGATCTCATGGTAAGAGCAAAATGTTGCCGTTTATTTTGCGTTCATTACATTCATGAGTGCGATTTGGTATATTTCTTAATAATAATTTCTATAACGAAAACCTATACGGTATAACTTGTAATTTCAAGGGCGATTACCCATCATCAGCCAGCAAGCAGTAAATAAAAACGAAAAGATCACGTCAGTCAATATATTTAAATCAAATCATATAGTTATTGTTGTTGTTGTTGTTTTTTTCTTACTATTATTAGATATAAATAGTTATTAGGTAAATGTATAACGCCGATCGACACCAAGTAATCTGAGAAATATATTTTTCAGTTAACGCTAAATACTGATAAATTTGAGGTTTTTTTTTGTTATTTTTGCGGTATATAGAGCACAAACTGCGGTCCAAAAATATCCAATCTATTTCCTAACACAGTCGGCTCTAAAGATCAGGAAATATTTTAAACAGAAAAGATTTTTGAACACATGATCAAAATATATATTTTCTTATCATTTCTTTATATATTCTCTTAAGAGTATGTATTTCAATTTTTTGCACTTTGATGTATTTCAATACAATAGAAAATATGTTGTGAATAAAAATCTAATTAATTACCGGATAATTTTTTTGTTTTTTTTTTTTGTTTAATGCGCAAAAAGAAATTGTGTCTCTATTTTATTTAGATTCTTATCTAAAACTAATTTTACTTTAATTTGTGGTTATATTGTTATCAACTATGGATAATGGTGGGCAACTACAAGAATACACATTGTGACCATGAAACTTAAAAATTAGTAAATGGAAAATTTCTACAATATTTGCTATTAAACTTAATGAACTATTGTGGTTTTTAATATAAGCTAACTTTTATATTAACATATAACTGCGACATAAAAAAAAAAGTAGTTAAATTTCATTTCTTGGCGTAAATTTCATTTTTTTTTTTTATTATTATTAAATTTTATCATTTTTAATATTTCATCTCAATGCAATATTTCATGAAGTAAGTACATAAAAAAAAGTTAGTATTTGCAATTCAATACATTATCAAATGTAAATCAATTGATAAAGATAATGTTTCTGATTCGATATAAAAAAAAAAAAAAAAAATCTAAAAATTCACTTAAATCGAATGAATCAAAATGGGAAATACTGTTACGCTAATGTAATTTTTTTCACTCAAACACACGATACATTATTAACATAACACCATTTATTTACTTACTTATATGTTTTGAATATATAATAAGTATGTTTCGTATACAAATTTACTTTCACTTAAAAAAAAATTAATTGTGACAACGAAAAAAATGTATTATTTATTTTATAATACATATAACTTTTATTTACAACCAATAGCCAGCCTATCATGGAGTAATTTTGTTGCTTAAATCCTTCCAAGTTCCAAAAGTAATTAAATGTTTATTTTTTTTTTCGTTTTTAAATAAGGCTTTTTATATAAAAGAAAATTAAAAACAATGAAAATTTACATTCGCTAAGAAATAAACTTATAAAAAGAGTATTTTTTTTTTTTTGTTTGATAAGACTGAAAAACTTGCATGAAATTATTTATGTGTAAGCTAATTTTATTTTAATAGAAATTTATTTATGTGATTTGATAAGATTGTTTGTTTACATACACTAAGAATGGTAGAGAGCTAATATTTCATTTTTTGCTATATATAAATTATTTTAGAAATATGATTATTTCGATAATTATGTCAATGCCTATTTTATGTGAAAACCTCTAAAGTTCTACAAAAATAACTGCATTCAAATACCAGGCACCATAAAAATATGAGAAACATATGGAATATATGATCAAATGCTACATTACTATAAAATTAATTATTTGGTATAATTTGATCGTGATGAATATGAATAGTAATATACAGACAGTCGATCATTCATATGGAAATGAATGATCGATCGTCTTATATATTTACTATACTGAAATTAATAACAATATTTTTCATTCAAAACTGCAAGAGATTGTTTAATTGTTATATGTCTATATATAGTGCGGTTTCAAATTATTTTGATGGATGCAAATCAACCCTAGATGGTAAACCAGTTGTCACTTCGTTTCTTTTTATCATTTGGCTTTAACTGGATTAATTGAAAAACCTCTTATTCTGACATATCAATGAAGTTCATCAATATAAGTCAAAAATAATTATTAAAAAATAATATTTTATATTTTTTAAGCTTTTACTTTGAACAAAATCGGTAACGACTAAATATAATAAAGTTCGATCAAATATCAAAATGAAACTGAAAAAGAGTATATCGATGGCATATCGATGGATAATGTCAATTTGGTCTATCTAAGAAAATACATAACTACTCATTTTTTTTTTTTTTTTTAATATTAAACACAATAATATAATTCATGAAATGTGTGAAACCGTGTTAAAGTTTAGCATGATCTGTAAATCTGTCAAAATTTTTAGCAATCGTGCTAAACTTTTACACATTTAACATGATTTAATACGTTGTATAATATATAACATGCAATTCATGAATACCCCTATGAATACATTCAATTTGTCTCTAAATAAATACAAAAAAAAAAAATTAGTCACGGCATTTTCTATGATTATCATTTTGAAAATTAACTGAATTATTATATGTTATTTTGTGAACGACTCTATTAGATATTTGTAATGAAAGATAATAATGTATTACCAAAGCATACACCTACGCCCTACATAATATATTTTCTATGGTATTACTATCTTTGCGGAATTCCTATACTCCGGATGTTTATTTTTGAGGATGGTAAATTTGACTGAGAAATAAGAGAAAGAAAGAATATAGAAAATGCATTTGTTAGTCAGTGAAAGTCTTTTATATTTAATAAGAAAGAGCTGAGTATGGTGATTGATACCAAATTAACTATTCATAATTTTATTTATAGGACAAGTGTTATGTACGAAATTTGGGACAAGAGGTAGCTGACATGCAGGTACCTAGAATGATAGCTAAGACAATGGAAAAATGGGATTAGTTATGAAGATATCCGAAAATCTTTGAAAGTATATACTATTTATCAATTAGCAGGGAAGATTAAGCATAAAATTGGTTTTGGCATGTTCTTAGAATGGGTGAGACTGAGAATAGATTAACAAAAAGTGTTTTAAAGGCAGAAGAGTTTTATAGGTGTTAGAAATAGGTGACCTAGAGGAATATTTATAGACTCAGTTAAAGAGGACTTGCTTGATGGAGATTTGATGTTAAATGATGGAGTTCTTGCATTAACTAAGAATAGGCAAGATAGGAAGAGGGTGATTAAAGGACCTTATGCCGCATGGCATTAAATGGTCATTAAAGTATGATGCTAATGATGATTACTATATCTTTTAGTTCGTAAGAAGTGCATAGTACATCTAACATATTGAATACAAAGTAATAAACTAAACTTTTTTCTAAACGTTTGCCACAATTATTTCAACTCACATTGACCATATTATTATTTCAAAAACAAAGGCGTTAAAAAATATATGTTTATTAATATACATATTACATATATTTCATTCGTATACTTTTCCGCCTCAAGTCAGGATGAAATGATCAACAATTTTCTACTAAATAATTTTAATATCAATTAATCAACATTAATTCATTCAAATTTAATGAATAGAGAATGTATTGACTTGGCTGACAAACATCTTAAATAAATATACAATTGTTTGGAATTAAAAAAAAAAAAAAGTTCCTCTTTATTAAAAGCAATTAATTAAACAATAAATCGAGGGAAAAAAAACCGATTCATTCACTTTAATTAAATTTAAACATTTGGTTTGCTGTTTATCTCTCTATTATTAATTATTTTCCATTTTGTTCAACGAATAATAAGATAAATTATCCACGCATTCAATTTTAAATTGTCTATGTACGGCAGATCAGAAATGTTCACCTCGAATTCGTTTATATAATTTTTTTTTCTTTATCATTTTCGCATTTTTCTTTCATTTTTTTTTTAAAATAATTAATGTATTAATTGGAACTACATATATTGTATACAGATTTTATTTAATATTTAATGTTTGTTAATAATATATTTAAAACATTTTTTTTAAGTGAAATATTATAATGATGTGCCGAGAATTCGATTTAATCAGAATTTTTGCCAATTTTTTTTATCTCATTATTTTTACCTTTTGCCTATTACACATTAGCGAATTTTTAATCATTGAAAATAAAAGCAGAATATGGAATGGGTGATCTGAGAACCACTTTAATGAAAAATATATTTTTCACATAAGAATATTAAATATATTTTTAAGGAAAAATAAAATATTCTGAAATTGATTAAAAATATATATTTTGAAGTGCGCACACCTTAAGAAAATCAAATAGGTATTATTTTTGCATCATTTGTTTTTTCATACAAAAAAGTATCATATAATGTTTCAATTTTATACATCATTTATTACGTGAGTGAAATGTTGGCAAACAATGTGGATTTTTAATTTCTTATCAGAACTGATCAGATCAGTGAGAATTTATGAGCATATCGCTTTGGAATTAGCTGTTTGGATGCATAAATTTTAAATAGCCATAAGAGTGTGGGAGTGGTCGCAAGTTATTACCATCAAGAAAAAAAGTATTTTGAAATTACTATAAATGCGACAAGATTTTTATTGTTTCGTCGTGAATCTTAACAAGAACAATTTTTCATCCATGTTTTTGACTAACCAATTTTAATCTAAAATTATTAAATTTATTATTTATCTTTTACCTATTTTTCATAGTTTAATAAATTTTAATAAATACAATAAAATAAAATGGGTCCATTTTGGGTACATTTTTGAACCGGTTATCTACGCACTACGCAGTTGTAAATTTTTCCAACATAAACGTTAAAATTATATTTTTTTTTTTTTTGGCTAAGACATTTTGGTACTTATACACAACATAGATCTAATAAATTAAAAAAAAAAAGAAAAATTAAAAACGGAAAATTATGTCATTTTTGTATGTTGACTAAACAATACGCACTTTCAGCGTGACAAGTAATACTTTTTTTTATAAGCTGGAGTAAAGTACAATAATTTGATTTAATTGCTGATAAGATTTAACTTAAGTAAAAAAAGTTGAGGTCATAGGTAATTTAATTTTTTTTTTGATTTTGTTAATATCAATTAGAACAATAAGAACTTAAAAGCAATAGGATTTGAATTCTCAAATGGAACAAAAGTCGGTATATAAGGGACCATCCATAAATGACGTCCACGTTAATGGGGAGGGGGGGGTACTAATCGCGAAACGGACAAAAATGGACAAGGGGGGGGGGGGGTACATTAATTATGGACGTCTATGATTTTTGTGCTTTAAATACAAAATTTTATAAATTAATAAAAAAAAAAATAGCATTATGGACGTCCACCACGGAGGGGGGTCTGTAAAATTGGACATAAACAGACAAGGGGTAGGAAGAGTCAAAAAATGACTGAAAATCCTGGACGTCATTTAAGGGAAAAAAATTCTTGCGATTTTAATAAACAAACTTTATAAAACCTTACAAAAATGTATATCAGTCATCCTAGTCAAATTTTTAGATCAAAAATAATAAACTCGTGACATACAGAAATAGTTCAAAAAATAAAAACACAGAAGTTAAAATTCAGTAAGTATTTTTTTTTGTTATTTCAATTTTTTTAATCCACTTACTTATTCGTTTCAGCGGAAAATTAAAAATATTTCGATACAAAACATAAGTAAGATATCTACAAAAAAAAAAAAAGAAAAAGAAAAAAGATATGCGCATTACTTAAATTTTACCATAACAACATAATATTAGTTAATTTTTTCTCTTACATATTAACTATTAAATTTATTACAAAAAAAAAATAGCCAGCTATCATATCGCGCACAGTATACATTCGTGTATCTATTAAAAAGAAAAGGAAAGGTTTTTTTTTTTGTTTTTACTAATAATAGGCAACTCATTTAAATTTAAGATTATTATCTGCAAACTAATTTTGCTGTTGTATCATGGTACTTTCTGAGTATGAGAGAAAAAAAATGTTACCTATGAAGAAAAACAACAACAACAACAACAACAACAACAACAACAAAATAATAATAACCAAACACATTGGCTTTAAACCATACCATGTCAAGTTTTTAATTATTTTTTGGCAGCTTGGCACTTGATCTTGGCATTTTTTGTATGTTTGTCGTTCGACTCAAAAAGTTATTGTGGTAGACTTGAAATAAAAGTTAATATTGTAACGAAATATATACCGAACTACAACTTAGGAGGCATTTAAGATTTGTAAAATTTTTGTATATTTTATGGTTATAAGTGAAAATCATATTCTTGTATAATTTAAATAATAATTATAATTTTCATATTAAAAGCGCTTGAACTTTTTGGAAGTTTGAAGGGCAACATTTTAAATATTATTTATGTCTTTATTATATTATTAAATTCGACATTATAGTAAGTACGCTTAACAGTAATGTTTAACAATAAAAAAATTAAATAAATTATAGAAAAAATATATTTATATTATATATAGTATAATAATAACAATATTATAAATAAACATATAATATGGATTTATTTAAACGAGCTTTTGTTATTTTTAATTTCATTAAATATATTATCTGAAATTGTGAATGAATTGTCATATGATAATGATAGCATATAATCGTCAACTAAAATATTGAACCTTTTATGGCAAGCACATACTTAAAACTGTATATATAACTTATGTAAATACTATATAGCTGTAAAATTGATTACAATAATTTTTATTTACTGTACGTACTTCAATTTTATGAGATATTATTGTAAGAAAAATTCTATATTTGTTAATATATTTATTACGGAAAAGAACATTTTCAGTGGGTGTTTATTGTTTGTATAGAAAGATGAAAAAAAAATTGAAATTAGTCATCATTTGATGTTTTTAAAAATGTTTTTGTAGAACTTTCTATTCAGAAACAGAATAAGAATTATACTCGGCAACGGTCCTCGAGTCGGAACAAAAAATTGCAGCTGAAGCTGAAATTATTTGTCCCGCCAGTATAATTTTTTTCGCTGGCATTATATAAACTGGATATATAAAAATTTGACTAAGATAGAAAATGTAGAAGTCAGTGTTAAAGAAGTTTGTGATTGGTTTCTTAAATTTTGTCGCGCTGATGATGTATCGTTATCCGCTTTATGGTGGAAACGTCATCGGTAATACTACATATGTATTTATAAATGATGACTAACAACTAAATTCGATAAATAAGATTTTTCTAAATTCAAAAGTGATCTTTCGTATTTTTTTCTTCTGTTGTATAGGCATGCGAAAGCGGTGAATAAATAATTTATTAAATCTAAACATTTATAAATTTTTTACGTTATTATTTCGATCAATGCATTTTAATATGAAAATAATTTGTAATTTAGGTAGTTATATTTTACTTACATACACGTAATTGTATAATAAAGAAAAAGTTAAAAACAAAAAAAAAAACAAAAACAAAAAAAAAACACAAAAACAAAACAAAACAAAAAAGCCGTAAGTTAAATACACCTACAATTGCAACCGAAAAACCCACGTTTCTAAAATGAACGCAATATAAATAACAATACTGTTTTTAGTTTTTGTATACAAAAATCTGCGTAATTATTTATTTTAACGGTATTTCTTAGTTAAATAGTTGGATATTATGTCACCAAATAGAAATAACGTTAATGTCCTCGCTAATATCACATAATTTTCAGTTGCGCAAAAATTTATAATATATATTTTATTTCTATATAGATATTTAATTTTAAGTTGTAATAATGCGGTTTAACTTGCCGTATAATTTGGTTCTTGTAATATTTTTTTTTTTTTGTTTTTTTGGTGATGTAGAAGTCACAGTGTGGAATAAGTCCATTTTTGATATAACCGCCATTTCTCGAATTCTGTGAAATACATTTTTTTCCCCGGACACATACATAAACGGAATTTTAAATATTTCAAAATCAAAATGACTAATTGGTTAGTAAAACCAAATAAAAAAAAGAAAAAAAAATAATGAACAAAGAACTTATTACATTTTTAAATAAAATTCGAAAAGAGGTAAAAATCGTTAAGTTGCTACAAGCTGTGTTAAAAATTCATAAAAAACCTAAAAAATAAATTTAATATTAAATAAAAGTTAATTGATATATGCAAATATTCATCTTTCTAGCTGTTTAAAATATAAAAAAAAAATCGGAAATTAACCAAAAACAAGATTAGTTTGGCATTCTATTCATTCGTCTTTTAACAATATGTATTTTATAAAATAAAACTCTATACGCATGAATGATTTATAGTTACAATAAAGTATAAATATATTTATTGTATGGTGATGGTCAGAGATATATATACGAACACGTATATATAAATAGACCCACTTAGAAAATATTCTGTATAATATATTTATAAAATAAAAATGATGAAAAATATAGGATCATCTACTGCTATTACAATCCTATAATGTTTAGAATTTAATTCAGTGCTATTATTGTTAATTATTTCTATAATAATAAGCCGTGCAGCGCATAAATCATAAATAAAATTATATGTGTCTAAATCAACCGATCGAGCAAAAATCAAAATAATTATATATAAATATATATATATGTGTATAGGTATACATATTTTTATTTTATTTTATTTCATTTTTTTTTCTTTTTACTATACAATTACAACTTCTGCTGTTATATTTGCGCAGCATGCATAAGCATATATTTATATATATATATATTGCATGTAAAGAGATACCCCAGCAGACATAGATTTTAAATATGTATCGGTATCGAAGATGTATTCATTCATATAATATCCGACAGTAATGATAAGCTACTACTAACTAAAGAAAATAAATCAATTAACATGGTACCGGGTAGAAAGTGGCCCAGATCATAGACCAAAACGTAACGCATTTAATGGCATTGCATCTATAATAATGTTTCATTCATTTATTCAATTTATTTATTTTTCTTTAATTATTTTTTTATTATTATTATTATTATTATTGTACGGATACACACAGTTTTACAGGAAAAAGTGGAACGCATCAATAGCAAATAAAATAAATAAATAAATAAATAATAAAAAAAAAATTGTTAATAAAGTTCAACGTTTTGCTAGTGTCTGACAACGATAATATAACATCATAAGCATATATTTAAGAGTTTAATATGTGCCAAACAGCAGAGAAGTTTCATTGTATTCACATATTGATAGTAACAGTAGAGTTAACTGTTTTTTTTTAATTTTTTATTTTAATGCTATTATTTGCATCATATGGCGATTTTACGAAATTTTAAAACATTTATTAAGTTGATTGGTTGATTTCTTGTTAGAAATTTTGTATATTAAATACCATTAAAAATATGTGATTTTTTTCTCCTTCTCTCGAATACTGAACATCAAAAATCAGTTAATCTCATGTTGTGTTTTTGTAAATGAAATTTGTCTATTAAAAATTCATTTGGTTCAACCAAATGTTCTTTCTACGCTAGTTGATCTTGTTACTACCAACAATGAAATAAAAAAAAACTCATCTTGGTTAATTTAGGGCGAGTCTTAAATTAATGAGTAAGTACTTATTAACTATTAAATTGAACTACATTTATATATTCACATCTCAGTAACCGAATTTTGTATAAGTGAAATCGAAATCTTAATTTCAGCTATTAATTATTCATCTCGTTATTGCATTTATAAAATCTATCTTCTCGCTATAATCTCAAATATTTCGGTGAATTATTTGTTACTGAAACTTTTTAAATTTAAAATTGAAAAATAATTGATAATTATCTTGGTAATCATTATTATAATTGAAATTTTCTTTAAATACAAAATAATTGAGTATTTATTATTTAATTGTTATTGTGCAGATCAAAACTAATGAAATAATTGAAGTTGAAAATTGTTTCCCTGCAATTATTAAATGTGATTTTAAGAAATTATCCACTAAAAGAAGCTCTTTTAATTATTACCCAAAAAATTAACAAACAATTTTAAGAATAATATACAAATGGAATTTTCGAGTTTCTGCGGTTAGCGTTAGTTCTTGAAATTGAGTTAAAATTTGACTTAACTAAAGGTACTTTAATTTAGAAGCAAATCATTTAAAATATATTAGTCATGTTGAGGAATAACCAATATACAAATATTTTAAATTTATTTATCTACACGAAATGATTGTTATTAACAGTTGGCATATCATCCCATTTTCATTTCTATACACAAATACACACATAAATACTTATGATCTTAAATGCTCACGCTTTTGTTTTCTGGGGGGGTAAATTTTGAAAACAAAAAATCTAAGAAAACAAAACGTGCGACAAAAAACGCGTTGACCTTTTGTTTTTTTAAATCAATCATATAAAAAAAAACGCGAAAAATCACGCGCTAGCCGACTTGATATTATTTTCTTCCGTAAAAAAAATAAACTAATTTTATTTTCCCAATCGGGGGGTGGTACCCTGCTCCAGACCGTAAGAAAGATACTATTTACTAATCAAAAAACATTAAAAACAAACTATTTTTACCAAAATCACCTAAAGGTAATTCCTCAGGGGGGGGGGGGGCATACCCCCGTGCGTAATAATAATTTTTATATAAAAAAATAACCTAAATTTCTAAATGGAAACAATTTCATTAAACAAACTATCAATAGACTTAAACACAACCACCAGGTTTAATTCAAAGTATAATTGCTCATTGCTCAAATTACAGTCCAAAATATGTGTAAATGATAATTACTTAAATTACAATACAAAAATATTTTGAAATTCGCACAAAAAAAAAGAGATATCGCATAACAAAATAAAAATAATAATAATGGCGCATTAATATGCGATATGAGGAAAAAAAAGGTGTAATGGCATTAGACAGTAGGTAGATAGGTAAGTACCTTTATTCTCAGAACAATAGATAAATATAATGTAGGTTAAATATTAATTAAAATTTAAAATATAAAAATATGTATAAAATACACGTCGCATTCGTGTGTTACCCAATTATATGGTAAAACTCAACAAATACCATGCAATGTATTTTTATGGTATGTATAACAAAAACAGATTATGTGATAAATTAGTATAGGTTTCATTAGACCAATCTACGGACGAGATTTGTTCTATAGGAGAGAATAGATAGACTTAGACAGATTTCTCCTGTGTGTGTCTTCTGAAAAAGATTTTCTATATTGTAGATTTTGCGAAAAAAATACTACTTTGCATTTTTCAAATAGAATTCAATAGAAATGCGAAAAATTTTCAAAACCCCATAAACCTTGTAACATTAATATAAGCTCTGATGATATTGATAAAATTCAATGTAATATTGGCGAAATATAAAATTGTAATAACTCGATCGATGTACTCAAATAATTATAAAATAATAGAAGAAATTAGATAATTTGAGATAATTACCAAATAAACAATTTAAAAAACAAAACATGCATACATAAATACGTACATACATACCAATTACCGAATCTAGTGTATCAAAGAAACTGATGGAATTTAACGAAGTCATTTTCCAATTTTGTGAATCTATTATAAATATTATTTGAGCATGAAATAATCTAACTATAAAGTTTGTCTATAATGAAGGTACATTGTTTGTTATATTAAGTAGTAGAAAAATTTAAATATATCTCATTTTTATATTAAGATACATACGTATTAAATTAGTATAGTTATTGTTACTGTGAAAAGATCATTATCACATAAACACGAAAACATACAATTCAAATGAGAGGGGAAAAAATGTTAACTACAGCAAAGAAATCAATAATATCATATTACGAGTACATTTATAAAACACATTTTAATACGACTCATAATACATTACGCCATCGAATTTATGTACAAATAGAAGTTTTGGTGTGTATAAAACCCATTGATTACATTGAGTATCCTAAAAATCAATAATCTGAGCACCAAATTCAATGCTAATTATATGTAATACTGTTGATTCATCTTAGAATTTATAATTAATAACTTTTCTTTTTTATGTTGCTTGGGTGTAGCAAGCGAGATCTGTATATAAGGCGAAAGTGTAACTAATTGACAGTATATACAAATGCTTTGCATATTATTACAATTACAATCTAACCACATATAATATTATATCTGCGCTACGTAAACTTTTGTACTTATTTATTATATTCACTTTAGCAGTTTCACACATATGGATGATATATGAATTCGGTATAGAGCAAAGGTATTTCGTATTAGATATATTGTTCTTTGAATATAATGTGCCAATTATTCAACAGTGAATTGTGTAGGTATATGTATTGTTCCATATTATTTTTTTTTTTTTTTTTTTTTTTTAACTTGGGCTAAGTTGATAAACTATAGTTGTTTTTTTCATATTATTTTTTCTAAACTTTTTTTTTGTGTTGTGTTGTTAATAAAAAAAAAATATTCATTTATGTATATTTATATCAGTTGATTACAAGAGATTCAGATGAGAACATTCAGAATTATGGATGTGTGTGTATTCTTTTCTTCCATTATAAGTACATGTATAAATATGTATATATTATACTTTGTTGGCTGTGGCACGTTTGAAATCGTGTAATAAATATATAAGTAAATATTTTTAAACAAACGATTTCAATAAGCCACCAACCTTTTATTACACTTTTGCTCCCTCGTTCTTCATTTCTCCATTTTTTCATTTCTTCTTTTTGTTATTATAAAAATATTACATTGTAATTTTTAATAATATAAAATTAATGAAATAATATTTAATTTTTTTTTTTTTTTGTTAATAGATTTTTTGCCTTTTCAAATTATTTTTTTTCTCATTTGCTTTGACTATTAGACTAAAATATATACAAAAAAAAAAAAAAACTTTCTTTTAATTTATGGTGATGAGGAATCGGAAGACATTTTTTGCATTTATATATGCGATGTACATCGTTTACACGGTTGTGGAAGTGATTAGGTTTATTCCATGGAATATTAATAATGGTTTCCGTGACCTCAAGCACTCATTGAGCATTATTCTTCTTCTTTTTTTTTGTGTCATTAGAGTCGTCAACAATAGTTTGTTTTTTTTGAAAAAAAAAACTAAGTTAATAAATTTTTGAAGAAACAATGGATTTTCTCTCTCAAATGAAAAATATTTTAGAATGTAGATTCCACAAAAATAAGTAATAACAAATGCTCTAGGATTTTTTTTTCGGTCTCACATTAATAAATTGTTGTTTTAATTATTAACGCTCACATTCATTTTTTTATAGAAATTAATATTTCTTGATCTTCATTAATGATAAATTAAATCAATATTATTAATGTAAATGTAGGTAAATAGTTAGTGACTTAGTGTTGCGCAATTTCAAAAAAAAAAATAATAATAAAGTCGGTGCGCTGTACAGTGTACATGTTTGCTGGTTTACTGATTCTTGTATAAATGTACATTTTTATAAGAAAGAGAAAAACATACATTGTTTGTAAATGCGTTATTGCCCAATTTTATTTTAATTTTTTTTTCTTTCATTCAAAGAATACATTGTTATAATAAAATGTCGGTTAGACATTTACTAGAGCTCCATTATTATTATGACCCTCATATTGAACCATTGATTCTAAAATTCTACCATAAACCAACAAACCAATATACTAAAGCGCTCGTTGTCATATATAGGTATACAATTTTGCTTTTAGAGGAAAGAAAAAAAATAAAAAAAAACTTATTAAAAACTAAAAATATTTTTCCTTGAACCGTGATCTTGAGTTGCGGATGTGCACTAAATTTACAGCAATGAGCTCTGGTGTAGTGCTGGAGCAATTTAATTACTATTATTTTATTTTATTTTTATTTTTTAAATGTATACTGAAGTTATTTAGTGCGGGTCGGTGATGTTATTTTGCTGTAGATACATATTTTTTAATTTTTATATAAGTATTCGTAAAACATCATTAAGGTAAGGAAATTTACTTTACATTTTTGTCTCAGTTAAATCTTATTTTTTTTTTCTTCTTTCATGTCTATTATTAAAATTAAAATATCTAATATAAAGCAGAATATATTATATTTTAGAACTTAATCAGCTGTCCTATTTTGAATTTATATTTATAACCAATCATATATTAAAGAACAATTAAGTGATTATTGATTCGCTTAATACCAAATAACTGAAATGGGTCAAGTTTAAAATATCGTACACGAAAATATTATAGAATGTTTTAAGTACAAAGTCAAACATATCAAAAGATAAAAGATATAAATACAAAAATATGATCCTAATATCACTTCGCGGTGACTGGTATCATTAACCCAATTTACTATAAATATAAATATTTAAAATCTATAACTTTTTATTCAGTGTAATAATAAATAATTTAAGTATTTGCACTAGAATATTGTTCTATACTTTCCAATTTGCTAAAAAAATAATATAAACAGTGTTTTATGGTTTGGTTTAGTTTAGTTCAGTTTTTTCATTTTTCTTTTTATTCGTTTCTTTATGTGAATGGTGTTTATGGGTGATCTAGCATTGGCGTTAAAAATTTGAAATAATTATATTTTAAAAGTTAATTAGAAGAAAACGTCTACCAAATGGAAAGTAATAAGGGTCGAAAGGCATCACTGATCATAAACAGTTTTCAATAAATATATATTATAAATTCCGTTCCAATCAGTTGTTTTGACCATAACATAGTTGAAGCGAAACCAATTAATCAGATACACAATAAATTTTAAATGTATATAAAAATATAAAAATATATATAATACAACATAATAAAATCGATTTATTGTTATTTTTTTGTTTTTTTTTTTGAGTATTTTATATAAAATGCATTTCAAGAAATCGATATGTAAGAAACTAGTTTGTCTTTCTATTTATTAGAATTTCTCCAATGCTTCAATTTTATAAGAATGATGACAAGTTTTTGATTTGTATCGGCCATCGGGCATGTAAACTCACTTACCAACCTGAAATTAATATAAAAGAAAAAATATTCGCTTAGATGTTTGAATGCCTCAAAATGCAATTGGATCTACTTTCGATATTTCCTAACACATTATAACTTTTAAGTAAAATAAATAAAAAAAAAAAAACAAAGAAAAAAAAATTACGATATTTTCAAATTATTATAGCAGGAAAATCTATGAAATATTAAAACAATGTAAAATATGAGAAATTATTTGGATGTAAAATCACCAAGAAAAAAACATAATTCAATGAGAAGTAATTACTTCTTTTTTTTTTAAATACAAATTAGGCAACTTCTATAAAAATATGTTTAATAACAGATAAATGAAATGTTTGATTTGAAGACGATTATCGGTGATCTAATATTATAATGACAACATAAATTGAAAGTTGTTTATTTAATTCATTTTTCCACGTAACAAGCTGTGTTAAGTTTCCGAAAAATTAAAAGATTGATTTCAAATTCAATTCGTTACGTAATGCTTAAACTTATATTACAATTCATTTTATCTTCATCAAAATAATCAAAATCAACAAAATAAAAAAACAAGAAAATCACCACAACAAAAGACACATTTAATTATTTAAATCAATAGTTGTCTTGATTGATCTAGATTAAAACTATTACAAAACTGCCAACACAACCAAATTACGAAAAAAAAAAATCAAATAAATAAAAATAAAAATAAAATACATATTGTGTATTAATATTTTTGATTCATTAAATCATGTTAAAGAAAGAAAATTATGATCTCATTTAGTAATCATATATATTTTAAATAATAATCAATAATTTGTAAAGACTCAGGTTAAACATAATAATAATTTGTGTTTTAGCAATCTCATTTTTTGATTATTGTGTAAATACAAAAAGTAAAACATGTTTTCAATCCAAACATTTATATTGATCGCACGGCACCATTCATAAAACAACAAATATATAATAAAAAAAAAAATATTACGTAAAACTTAAAACGATTGATGAAAAAAAAAATCACTAAAACTTCATCTCTTGTAGACAGACGGCATTATTAAATACATAATTAGAAAAAATAGAGAAGTTAAGTTTGTTTTTGGGGTCCGTGCTTGCATAACAGCGCCTCCAATAATCACAAAATGAATTTAAAGAGCACCATGAACAATATAATTTATGTCTGTTATATATTTATGATATCTGCATATTACGCACCACAATATATATATATATATATATATAATATTATATCTGTGTGTTTATCAATTCAACTGAATTCATCAGTTTGTATAGATAATAAAAAAACTTTCAATATTTTATAATCGAGTTGATTAATAGTAATAATAATAATAATGCAGGCTGTCCCCATAAATCTTTAAATTTCATCTTCTTCTTCTTCTTTTTCTTTTTTCTTTTTTTTTTTTTGTATTTTATAATTTAACTTTGTGTAGTTTTATTGTTTCAACGTACTTCCTCTTTAAAACCAAAACAAATGAAAACATTTTAATGGATATTGAATTTGTGAGAAACTTTTATTTTTATATTAAGTTACTCCTGTAAGAAAAAAAAATGGTCCCTTTAGAATTTCTTAAGCATTCAAATTTACACAGAGATAACTAAAAATAAAGAAGTTAAACGAAATTAAATTTCTCTATACTGAGCATAACATAAAATTTTACCAAAATGCTATAATAATTTTACAAATATAGGAATCAAATTTATAAGATTATATCATAATATAAAAAGATACGCTGACTCAAACCCGGACTTAAATTTTCATATTAGCTATATGTTACATACAATTTTTTTTTTTGTTTTTATATATTTTATATATATATTTTTATTCGATTTAAAACATTTCGTTTTTCCATAAATTAATATTCATTAATTTGGTAATAGAGTAGACATTAAAATTCTTATTTCATTTGTATTCATCGTATATGTCTGGTACTAGTTTTTGTATTTCGTTTAGCGACAATATATTTATAGACAATAAAAACATGTTGCCATGTTTTTACTAATTTTAAATCTACAGGTGTTTATCATCATTAATAGAGATGGTTGAATTTAGCGATTAATTACCAATCATATAAATGTAGCTTTATTTTTATTGTTTTTATTTTTATTGTTTTTATTTTTGAAAAATGCCATTTCGGAAAATCTACAGAATATACAAATAAAAAAATGGCATTATAACAAATTTATGGAAATTCTTTATCAAATGTCAGATAACGCAGTTAAATAAATGGATGATAAAAAGTTGCTTGTACTTAATAGCAAAAGTTGTTTAAATTTAGTTTGAAGGTTCAGTCAAAATTTTAAACAATAAAACTTACTGATACACCACAAAAACGTTCAAAGGTCTAAAATGCAATAAAATACCTGATGAGTAGTTGCTTTGAATATGTTCATAAATTCATATTTTATAAAGTTTTTGGTTTTGTATCAAAATAAGGTATTTATGAAAAATAAAGAAAAAATAAAAGATCTACATACACTTTAGACTAAGTAGAAATTAAGAATCATATGTTTTTTTTTTAATATGTATTCAAAAATAATTCAATAATTCAGAGTCAAAAAAAAAAAAAAAATATGAAAAGATGAACTTTTATTAAGTAGATGTTACGCATGTTCCAAGTGAATTGTTCACGACAACACATCATTTCTATATTAAGGATAAACGAAAAAGATATTACCTAAGCCATAAGTAGTTATCGCTTACATTGGAACTACATAATCGTATATCAATCATGATAGAGATTATATAAAGTTTTATCATTTAAATGAAAAAGAAAACAAAAAATATGATAATTTTTTTTTCTTTTATAAATTATATTATTATTTTTGTATTTACACCACTGTAGCAACAATATTGATATACATACATTTATAAATGAAAATATATAAAAATAGCTTATAGTTTGTCATTATTATTTTACATAATTAGATTATTTTTATTTTGAATAGTATAATCAATAATAATAATAATAAAAATACCAACAAATTATATTATGTGATAAAAGTATAAATATATAATAAATAAAATTGAACGACATTCATTCGTCTCTATATATTGCATTCTCTGTCCACACACAAAAACTACACCATATTTATATACAATCATAATAATAAAATTGCCAGCAAAATAGTGTGCAAGTCATTTAACAAAAATATTTGAATAAATACGGTGAAATAACAAGAAAAAAAAATATGAATTTTTATTTTATTTTATTTTATGTTCTCATATATTTCTATATTTTTATTTTTATTTTATTTTTCTTTTACATAAAATATGTAAGTATTTCTTTCTTACTTACGAGATCTCATAATAAAAATAACAAAATGTAGACATGCACACATCCATAGAAATATGTACACCAGTTCACTAATGCACATATAACTGGTAGGCCTTGAGCAAAAAGGAAAGTATTTCTGGTCGAACACAGAAAACTATGGTAGAGAGGTAAAGATACGTTGCCTACCTACCATTTTTATTATATTATATTAATGCTTATTATGAAAATATGGTATAATGCCGCTTGTATAAATATATATATTATATATATATATATTTAAGACCAGTGCAAAAGGGTTTTCTATGGTATTTAGCCAATTATAATTGATCGAATATAATGAAATTCAATATTCATCTTTATTATCGGAGTTTTTTTTTTTTTTAGTCAATCGCTGATGACTAAACCAAAAAGCGGCTTTTTTTTTAAAAAATATTATTATAATAATCTTAAAACATAAAAACTAATATCAGAATCAGAATTTATTAAACAGATATTTGTCAATAATTCCATTTAAAGAACATGATGATGGGCAATTTTGAATATTTTAATAAATTTGTGATTCCCATAGTCATACAAAAATCGAAAATCTTTCTAA
The DNA here is from genome assembly GCA_011634745.2 of Catotricha subobsoleta. Lineage (NCBI taxonomy): Eukaryota > Metazoa > Arthropoda > Insecta > Diptera > Cecidomyiidae > Catotricha > Catotricha subobsoleta. The sequence goes on from JAABKK020058847.1 coordinate 30,584, forward strand.
TTAGAAATTCCATAATTATTAAAATTTTGGTTTGAGTTCAATGTCCGGAATTGTATCCATATGTCATCGACATGATAGGATTATGAATTATTATGATTCAGAACAAAAATTATCGAAAAAGCTTTTGAAATGTGTTTGGTTTTTGAATTAGATGTTCTACATTAGATATAATTAGAATAGAATTTTAAAAACTTTTTTTAACTGATGATATACATTATTGGTAGAATTTTCGATATTAACTATAATATTTCATTAATATACTAGTTCTAATTTCATTATTCAACTATTTTAGTTGTAAGTGAAACCTAAGACTATTCGCAGGAATGATTCTCCTTCTTTTGTTTCTAGAAATATATAAAATAAAATAAATATCAAACAATAAACTCAAATTGACTTTTTATATAAATTTGTATCCTTCTGCTCTTCTTGAGAGCAAATAGGTCTAACCAAAGTCAAACTAACTATACTGATTGATTTTACAGTAATTATCATTGAGTCGGGTGCATATTATTCAATAACACGCTAAACACAGAACTCAAGAGAAAAACGATTTTTGATTGAAATTTTTATATTTAATACGAGAAAGAAAACAATAATTCAAGATTTGAAGCTTTTACTTTCGTTAATGTTAACCACAAAGATATAGTTACTCCTTCATAATCGTTAACAATAAGAAGTAATGCCAACCAACAAAAATAAATTAATATTAACACGCTCTTATACGCAAAATAAGACAAGTTGCTTAAAGTTCACAAGACAAGATTCGTTTAATAAATTGTGGGCTATTATTATAATAATTTGGATATTATTAAAAGGTATGTGATTTAATAATGTCGATAAACATTTGATGATTTTTTTTTCTTTTTCTTTTTTGTATGAATGGTTAACAAAATTAAATTTTTGTGAATTTTTCCCATTTATAGGCGAATAAGTTTTCCTTCAAAAAATTTCAATTATGATTTTATGTTTGGTGTACAACAAAAATATTACTTGAGAAGCAACTATTTTTACAATTCGCTAAATATTCAGATCAATTATTTTTGTTTCTTAAGATTTATAATAATTAAGGCTGAACTTAATGTGTACAGCTTTGTCCACACTTATGGGCGCCACCCAATTTTTCCGGATTATATGCATTAAAAAAATATGTCACCTGAATGGAATGCAATACGGAAATTGAAAATAAATTATTTGTATAATTATAGAATCTAAATAATTACCTTGTTGTTGTTGGGTTAATCCATAATTCAGTAATAAAATCAATATTATTGAAACAAATAATGTTACTCTTGCTAGATACTCCATATTTTAATAATTTTATTTTTATTTTGTTTAAAAAAAAAAATAATATTTAATTCTAATAATTTCGTTTAGAGCTAATTTACTAATTCTTTTCTACAAATTTTATTTACACATTTAGCACTAATTTTTTTTTTTTTATTATTATTTATTTATAAAATTATAAGTTATAAGTTATAAGTTATTAGTCACTCGACTCGCATGATTTAATTTATAATTAACTAAATATTTAAAGATAAATATCACTATAGGTACACCAATGCAATGAGTTACATACGCAGCTTATCCAACAATTTCAATTAATACCACATCACTTATTAAAATACAATTGTAACAGTTCAGAAAACATTTTGCAATATTTTTCTTTTTCTTTTTTTTCTTTTTTTTTTTTTATTATTATTTATTTTAATATTTATTGCATTTTGATATTTTATAGAAAGAAATATTTTTAATATTTGATATTTTTATTATTATATAAAGTTGAATTTACCGTAGCCACACACATTAATCAAATTGGACAAAACACACGTTGTGTTTTTTTTTTATATATATATATCTTCAATGTTAGCAATATACCTAAAGCCAAGAACAATTAAAGAAATTCATTTTTATGAAATAGAAAATTAGTTTGTTTATTTATTTTTAAATTGCACCATTTTCTGAAAACTCACATAAACATTTAATAATAAAAAATATTATCTTGCAAATATTATCTTAAATTAAATTGAAAAAAAAAAAGAAAATTTTATTACTATTTTATGATTATTTTGTTTATATATTTATTTATTTATTTATTTATAACAATTTTTTTTTATTTTTTATTTGACCAATTTTTTATTAAATAGTCTTCAATTTACGCACACATAAATTTTATACAGCATGCTTGTTATGCATGTATATTATTCCATTTACTCTCTTATGCGGATCATGGATCAATTGTATTTATTTTTATTTTTTTATTATTTACTTACTTTATTTATTTATATTTTGTTTCTGTTGTAATGTTAAATTTATTAAATTATAAGTAAGTACACAACCGAAATGTGTGCATATAAAAACAAAAGAAAGAATGAGAGATAAAGAGTGAGAGAGAGATAGAAAGAGAGAAAGAGAGAAAAAACAAACAGAAATAAACTACACTGATAGCAAAATTTATATAAGTTTGAATTCGAATAAGAAAAAATTTATTAAATAAAAAAAAAAAAAAATGAATTAAATAACATTCGCGCACGTACAAAATACTGATTTTTTTTTCTTTGCTGTTTTGCGTATGCGCGACGGAATTTTCAATTTGTGTGTACGCGCTGCACAAGAGAAACTCGTTGACTAAATACATTAACCATACCGCGTTATACCAAAGAGTCTGCTGCTCTTTTTTTTTTTTAAAAAAGCTTTAAACTATTGAAATTTGTGTATATGGGAAAGAAGGTGTATAGTATTTATATTAATATAGTGATTGTGGTGTTACTGGTGTTGTTGCTCTTGCAGATGTATTTCTAATATATATTTTTCACCTATTTGTATTTTGGTTTCTTTCTTTTATATCTTATTAATGGTTAACTTATTTGTTTGATTGGATTTTATGGTCTTAATGTTGAGCGCGCGTGAGTGAAGTATATAGAAATTCGAAGTGTATTAAAGCCATCAAACACTACCAGAAATTAATTTTATTTTGTTTTGGAATCGTAAATTTGAACCAGATTAAATTAAATGGTTATTAATAATAGTTGATCGGGGCTATTGGTCAACATAAAAATAAAGTTGTGTAATCCAATCTTTGTATAAATTTTATGCTCTTCTTTGACGTTACGATCAATTTAATAAATAAATAGTTTCATCCATAACAATAATAATAATAATAATAATAATAATAATAATAATGAATTATCTAACTAGGTATTTAAATTCAAATCTAGAGCATCAAAATATATTATTTGACAATTTTTAGTTTAATTCTTTATAATTTTATTTTTTAACTTTCTAGTTTAGAAATTACTAAATTTTCTAAACTTACTTTTTTAATCCACACTAATTCTAATGGGTGGAAGGTTTTTATAGTGTTTAGTCCCCTTATTCCTTCCATAGAGTTTTAGAATATTATGTTTAATTTAATTTAACCAATTAAAACATTTAAATCTATGTAAAAGAATAATAAATAAATTGATAATGTTTTTCTTATATACTTTTAAAAAAATATCTCAATCCTAATTATATTAAACCATTAAATATTATCAACCGGATGCATATTTAGCCCTCTTGCATATTCAATATTATTCTTGTCTTAAAACAAAAATAATATCCGGTTTGAAAGAATTATAAAATATGAATGTCACCATATATTAAGATACAATGTGAAAAAATAATATAAAACATTAAAATAAATCTTAATAACAAAATGTCAAATATTCAACAAAACCAAAATACTCATAATTCTGAAACACTACAATAAATTACAAAACAATTCATTTTAAAATTAAATTATCAGTTGCTGTAAAATTAATAATTAAGTCTAACAATTTTTTTTGTTATAAATATGTAACGAACATTAATTTAATTAATAAAACATCTATCTACAAATTAAAATTACAAGAATATTTAAAATTTCAGTCACCTATACGCAATTTCTAATTTCCGTTTCTGTTTATTTTCAGTCTAATCCAATGTTATTGATTTGGATTGGATAAAAAGGGGTGAACAAAGTCCAGTGTTCAGGCCATCGAGCGGGTCCATTACGCATTCCAGAATCCAAGGTTATTAAAATTATCAGAAAGTGTTTATAACTTCCCAGCGACGATGGAACACGGCTTATATATTAAATATGTATGGAACGGAACAGCAGCAACAATATTATCAAAATAAAACAATGACAATATGGACGGACACGGTTATACAGTAAAACCTTTATAACCGAACCATTATCGATTAGATCAAAATCGGACCTTTTTTGGAGGTGGTTCGTAGTATATAAAAGTGGGTCCTCTTATGGAGAGGTCGATTATAGAGTTTTTACTGTATAACCAACTATCAGACACAGTTTTATCTTCATATTTTTAAGTTGGCAAAGCTAATTCGTTTTATCAGTCTTCATACAAAAAAGTTGTGCCATTTTTCAATAAATTTTGTAGGGCATTGCTGTATCCATATTATATATATTCATGCACAGAATACTGAATTAGTTAGCTTTATCTCTGCCATCTTATCGTGAACACTACTATCTACTAAATCCACATAATTTAAATTTTGAAAACAAATATAAAATTTTAAAGTATATTTGTACTAAAAAAGAGAACTATACTTCAAATATTCAAGTATATTGATTTTCAGTACTTCAGTATATTTGTCAAGTACGGAGTAAAAGTGTACTTAAAATTTGCAAAAATAAGTATTTAGAAAAAGATCAAATTTCCAAGAAGTACAAGTATACTATATCCGACAAAAACCCCTTACGGTGTAAAAGTGACGCAAGTAACTCGTCCAAAAAGAGTGATATAATTTTTG
>JAABKK020058858.1:25133-35360 GCA_011634745.2 Catotricha subobsoleta
TTATATTAATATAGTATGTTGTAGCTTGTATTCAAGAATGAACCAGAACTCTTATATTTTTCGATTTATTAGGTCCGCTGTACCTAATAAAAATATACAAAAAAAAAAAAATAGATTATTTATATTTTTCTTAGATATTTTGGAGTCTTGTAAATTTTGATATAGTATCATAAATAAACCGCGAGAATAGATCAACCAATGAAGATAAATGACCTATCAAACGTAGATATTTACGAAGTAGTAGAATAAATGATTAATTTGCATTAAACAGGCATTACAATTAAATCAAAATGTAATTTGTAATCAGTTAAATAATGCTAGTTCTTTTTTTATTAATGTTGATTGAATCAGCTTTCAATGGATTGGTCATCAATCAACCAAAAGACGCGGATTTTTATTATCTTGAAAATAAATGTTTTGGTTTCGACTCATTCGGAGAAAAACAAAAAAAAAAATACAAAAATCTCCTTTTACCTCTAAATTTGGCTGTACGAACACTGCCATAGCTTGAAACCAGAACATATATTTATATTGTCAAAAGAATGAAATTCAACTTATTTTGGTAGGTTTATGAACAATATATATTCTACTCTAAAAATTAATGAGAACAATTGGTTTCTTCAAAAAAAAAAATAAAGAAGTCAGATATGAGAGATCTACTTTATCGACTAGAATATATTTATACAGAAAATCTAATTAGATTTTTAAAATTAATATTATTTCATATTAGAGCTTGAATATTATGCACAACAAAATGTTCCATATCGTATAATTTTTTGTTTTTCATCTACAAAAAGTGGCTAGACATTTTCTGGCATATCCAAATTTTTTTTCTCTGAACTCATAGCCAGAGAATGTACTTAATTTTTTCTTATATAATTTGATCTCTAATGATGTAATCTTTACAAATTCATACCGTAAACATTATAATTTTGCTTTTAATTTGGATTTTTATAGATATTGAAATGTTTCATTTATTATCAATTTATCTGCATTATCATAACATAATTCTAGCAGTAATGATAACGATTAAATCGAAATTAACTTCACAGCTCCTAATTATAAACGAGTGCACATTTTAAATCTAGAAATCGTCTGACGCTTGAGCGTTTACGGTCGTTGAAACGTGCATTAATATTATTAATTAGAAAAATGGAGGAAGATCAAGATCATTTTAATCAAATTTTAAATAATCTTTTATCACTAAGCGATGATGTTAAAGAAATAGCTGAGGTATGTTAAAAGCAGTTTTATATTTATTTTATGTAGCACTCTGACCAACATTTTGCTTAATTTTTATGTTTTATTTTATTTCAATTATCTATTGTATCGATATTTTGAACAATTATAAAGAATTTCTCTCCAAAAATTACGTCATGTATAAAAATGAATATAAGTCTTTTTAAATAATTTTCCTATAAATTTACAGAAAAACTACAAGAGCTTTACAATTGATATTAAATTAACATGCTTGGTGAACGCAATATATGAGCATACACTTGAACAAAAACTTCGGCTTTTGGCTGCTGTCCTTCTGCGTAGATTACTTGCATGTTCATTTTACGATTTTTACCCAGTTGTAAGATTTATTATCAAATGCGTTGTTCTTTTTGAATATTTTTTTCATTCGGTTTATTTCTATTCAGTTATCTCCAGAGTCTCAGAGAAAATTTCGCCAAAAGATTCTTGTAGCTATTGGATTAGAGGTAAGTTCAAAATTACGACGAAAAATCTCTCAAGTTGTAGTTGAACTGGCAAGAAATATCATTGATAAAGATGGAAATAATCAATGGCCCGAGATTTTACCATTTCTGTTTCATTTGGCAAAATCACCAAATGTTCAAAGAAAAATATGGGCTTTAGTCATCCTTACTACTGTACCTTATATTTATGGAAATGAGGAAATAGAACATGTTGTGGAAGTAATTCAAGAAAACTTAGACAATTCAGCGAATACTATAAAACATCAAGCGATTTGGCTTGCTCATGATATTGTTGACCGCCACTCAAATAATACTATTATTCTGCAAAAGTTCTCGGAATTATATTCACGAGTCATTGAAATAACGGCTGAAAGTATTAAGGGATCGGACCAAACTATATTTAAATTGTTGGCTAAATCGTCTAAAAAATTTCCTGACGTTTTACAACCACAATTCAATCAGATTTTTGATATGTGCATTAAACTGTATAGCAATAAAAGGGTAGATCATTCTTGGCATAATTTGGCATTGAAAGTAATGATTTTGTTTGCAGAAAGATCTGCACCGATGGTTCGAAAGTATGCTAATAAAAATATTAATACGCTGATTGCGTTACTATTGCAAAATATGACTGATATTGAAGATGAAGCAGAATGGCCGATGTATGATGACTTGGCTGATGAGAACTCTGATGAAGATCATGCGGATAAAAATATTTCACCCAATGGCGCATTAGATCGTTTCGCCTGTGGACTTGGAGGAAAAACAGTTTGGCCACATTTCATTAAAACAATTCCAGATATGTTAAATGATGATCAATGGCAACAGCGCTATGCAGCTCTAATGGCTATTTCTGCAGTTGGTGAAGGATGCCGCCAACAAATGGAACTTGAATTAGAAGACCCTATGAAATATGCATTAAGATGTTTAAGTGATCCGCATCCACGAGTTAGATATGCTGCATGCCATGCAATTGGGCAAATGTCGACTGATTTTGCACCAAATTTCGAAAAACAATTTCATGAACAAGTTATTCCCGGCTTATTGGCATTGTTTGATGAGTCTGAACATCCACGTGTTCAAGCTCATGCTGGTGCTGCAATAGTTAATTTTAGTGCAAATTGCTCAAAAGACATTTTAACAAAATATCTTAAAGATATAATGGGAAAATTGGAACCTATTGTAAACAAAAATATTAATGAAGTAGTTGACACCCAATACAATGTAGTACTGGAACAGGTGACAAGTTAAAAACAACAAACTATTTATTAGAAGTATTAATAATGTTATTTATTTATATTCATTACAGATTGTAACAGCTGTTGCAGCCGTTGCCGTTACAGTTAAGAAAGATTTCATACCATATTATGAACGTTTTATGCCTTCCCTCATAAATATAATCGAGCAAGGAACGAGTAAGCCATTTCGAAAGATTCGTGGAAAAACAATTGAATGTGTCAGTTTAATTGGTTTAACGGTTGGCAAAGATTTCTTCATGAATGATGCCAAGACGGTTATGGATTTAGTTTTAGACACTTATGCTGAAACAGAATTAGCTGACGATGATCCACAAATGTCTTATTTAATTACTGCTTGGGCACGGATATGTAAAATATTGGGTAAACAATTTGAACCATATTTGCCACATGTTATGGATATAGTTATGCGTTTAGCTGCTCTAAAAACAAATGTAACAATGCTCGCTGATGATGATGAAATCAAACATATTCAAGATGATACCGATACGACTTATAATGATATAGGTGAACAGCGAAATTTTTCGATGCAAATAATCAATTTGGATGACAAAGCATGTGCTTGTAATATGCTCGTTTGCTATGCACGTGAATTGAAAGAAGCTTTTGCTGACTATGCAGAAGATGTGGTGCGTCTAATGGTGCCAATGTTAAAATACTATTTTCAGGTTCGTTTACGATTTTCAGCCACTGAATCAATACCATATTTATTGGAATGTGCTAAATTCAAAGGCCTCGCTAATTTGGAAAATATGTGGATATATGTTTGCCCAGAATTATTAGATACCATTAATAGCGAGACCAATCCTGACGTTCTTGCTGAATTATTATATACGTTAACGAAATGCATTAAGATAATGGGTTCGAATGGATTATCGTCTGAAGCAATGGACATAATAATAAATTTTATCACGAAATTTATGAATGAATATTTTGCAAAAGAGGAAAGGCGAACGTTAATCGAAAACAATGTAGACGTTGATGAATATATTCAAGAACAATTATACGAGGAAGCACAAAATGACGTCTTATTACTTTCTATGATAGCAGATGTTATTAATGCTCTATTTTCAACATACCAAACAGACTTCATACCATATTTCGACAAAATTGTTGAACATTTCATTAAATTATTAGAACCACACAGACCTTGGGCTGATCGTCAATGGGGACTATGTATATTTGATGAAGTTATTGGTTAGTATTGATAGATTTTATCGGATTAATAATATTCCGCTATCATTTTTTTTTTTAATAAATAGAATTCTGTGGACCTTTATGTGCTCAATATCAACATATATTTTTAAAACCTCTACTTAAATATATAAGAGACCTAATGCCTGAAGTAAGACAACAGGCAGCTTATACTTGTGGAAGTTTAGCACAGGTAAAATAATTTAAATTGACAAATGGTATTTCCAAGGAGAAAATAACATATGTTTATCCCTTATTAGTATGCTGGTGATCAATTTGCTGAATCTTGCGCACAAGCTATACCTAGTTTAGTTGCTATAATAAATGCACCGCGAAGCAGAGAACCTGAAAATGTCAATTGTACAGAGAATGCAATTTCAGCTGTTGCAAAAATTCTGAAATTTAATCATTCTGCTATACCAATTCAGGATGTTGATGGATTAATTTCTTTATGGTTTTTATATATTTTTTTTTTTCATTTGTCCATTTTTTTTATCATCATTCAAAATAATTTAACAATTATTTTTATTTAAAACAGGTTCTCTTGGTTACCTATTGTAGAAGATGAGCACGAGGCAGTGCATGTTTATGGTTACTTATGTGAATTAGTAAAAGTTAATCATCCAATTATTTTGGGTGAAAATAATTCAAATCTACCACGAATTGTGTTTATAATTGCGCAAGCATTTAATCGCGCCGTTATTGAACCTTTTCATGAAATTGGTAGACGCATGATTGAAATTGTCCAAAACATTAAACTAGATCCACTAATCTTTGAAACTTGTCTTGGAAGCTTAACTGAAAATCAAAAACGTGCATTAGAAAAATCAATTAAGAAAATAGAACTCTTAACTGAAAATCAAAAACGTGCATTAGAAAAATCAATTCAGAAAATTGAGGTATAAATAAAACACCCTCATTATTAAATTTAAAAAAAATATAATAATAATTTGTTTTTGTGATCAAGTTTATTTAATTCAAAAGAAAAATTTAGAAAAAGACACAATGTAAGAGATCTTTTTTATACTCCTAATAAATATCGATAGTAGTCATAATGTTCCTGCATCGTAATTAATTTTAATAATAAAAGCATAAAACTACAATAATAAGAAATGTGTTTTTTTTTTATTTTATTAAAAATTAATTGAATTTTAGCATGTACTTTAGAGTCGAAAGTAACCCTGAATCGTTGCTCGAAGACGCTTAATAATAATTTTAATATATAAGATAAATATTTGAAAAAAAGTTTAAGTGCGCGTTCCAATTTGATGCTAATGATTAGTATGCCGTGGTATAACCTAATCTATTGTCAAAATCTATTTCATATGTTGTGCTGTTGTGCTGTACAGAGAATGTGACAGAGACAGACGGATTGGAAAATCATTTCACAATCAATACAAAAATTTGTTGTGACAATGACTTCAAAAAATAATTACATTAAAATTAGTGATATTGCTGAACTTTGTAAATCAAATTGTAAAATAAAAAATCATGAACGTGTCGAAGAAATATTAAATAATATTATAGAAGGGGGTACTGCACAATTACAAGTGATAAGCGATTTTGATCTTACAATAACCAAACAAAAAACCGAAAACGGTAAGACGGTCTTGACCAGTTTCGGTATATTCAATAAGTGTAAATCATTGCCGGCAGAATATCTTAATGCATCGAGAAAACTATTTGCTAAGTATGAGCCAATTGAAATGGATCCAAATATGTCACATGCTGAAAAGACGGAGCACATGAAAGAATGGTGGAGATTATCTGCAGAATTACTTAAGTAAGTAGTTAAATACAAAACTTTAGTGTATTTATAGCTATTTTTTCTGAACAATATTGTTAATTTATAATTTTATGATTTTAAAATATTTGTATTTCTTTTTTGGTTTTCATTGATTCAGAGGTTTTCCATTAGATCTAAGTGAACTTGATGAACTTGCCGCCGAATATGATAACTCATTACGTAATGGAACTCATGATCTATTCAAATTTTTAAATGATTTGAATGTGCCGTTACTAGTATTTTCTGCTGGCTTAGGCGATTCAATAGTTGCTGTACTTAAAAATGCCGGAATCATGTACCCAAATGTAAAAATTGTATCAAACTTTTTACAATACAAAAATGGTTTAGTAGATGGTTTAGATACAAATGAGCACAATGTTATTCATATATTCAACAAGAATGAATCAGTACTCAAAGGCACCAAATATTATGATTCGGTTCATGATCGACAACATGTTCTTTTGATGGGGTATGTTTTATTTGTAAAGTGGATTTTATTTAAAAATAAACCTTAACTCACAGTTCGTTGTAAAATACGTTTTATTAGCCAATAAGGAATCGCTATTTCATTAATTAATTAATACATTGACTAGATTTTTATTATTACTGTATCTGTTCGTTGTTATTTTCTTTCAGTGACGCATTGGCTGATTCGAGTATGGCTGATGGTGTTCCCAGTAGTTCGAGCGTTTTAAAAATTGGATTCTTGTTTAATCATGTAAGTTCAAGATAAAAAAGTGAACCTCACTCAGTAAAATCTTTTATTTTTCTTTTAAATGTTAGTCAGAGGTTATTCTACCAAAATATTTAGACGCATTTGATATTGTTCTAATTGATGATCAAACGATGGATGTACCAAGAAAAATTTGTTCATTAATAGCAGATTATAAAAGCTAATTTTTTTTTTCATATTTATTAATATGTTACACAAAGTTGAACTTCGATTTGCATATATGGTTTTCTATTAGGGGAAATTGGTATTTCATGCAACTTCTGATTACACATTTATGCAAAATATAACAAATATGGAAGCGGTGCAAAATGTAAGGTTAAGTAAGAATTAACCAATTTTTATCAAAAAAATACGCTTAATGTATTTGAAAAACATAAATAATAAACTACAAAAAAAAAGAAGAAAAATTGGTTTTTAAATTAAAACATCCATTTCCCTCACAGCAGGAAGTCAATTCTACTGAATAGAAAAAAAATATAGACTGAAAAGTATATGAGTTAAGTATATCTGAATGTGTACTGAAAATTGATTAAATTTAAGTCGACGCAATAATTGAAAATTCTCTAAAACGAAATTAAATGAAATCATTTATGAAATTAATAGAAGCCCATCATTTTAAATTTTTGGTGTAATTCAAATTCGCGCTTTCAATCAATCTACATGATAAGTGAGTTGATTATAAGATTCTAACCTAATTTCTAGTCTTATCACTGTTTGTTATATTTTATAGATTGTGAATTTGTCACGTAGACGATTTATAAATTTGTTTCCCTGCAAATTGATAATAAATTTTATTGTAACTATGGCGTCAAATAGTAATGTTATTAAAATTAAGGATATTGATGTACTTTGTAAACCAAATTGTAAAATAAAAAGTCATGAACGTGTCGAGAAAATATTGAATAATATTATAGATGGTGGTGCCGCGCAACTACAAGTGATCAGCGATTTTGATTATACAATAACAAAACAAATACAAAACAATGAAAATGGCAAGAAAATTTTATCAAGTTTTGCTTTATTCAATAAGTGTAAATCATTGCCGGAAGAATATGTTATTGAAACGAAAAAACTATTTGAGAAATACCAACCAATTGAAATGGATCCAAATATGTCGCTTAAGGAAAAAATGGACTATATGATAGAATGGTGGACATTAAAAGCTGAATTACTTAAGTAAGTAGTTAAATACAAAAAGAAATTGATAAATAATTCTTGGTGTCATCTTCATTGGATACATGTCAATGTGCCGAATACTATTTTGCCGAACTACAATTTTGCCGAAAAATACATTTTGTTGAGCCCTAGCGGGGAACTATAAAAAGAGTGAAATGATGCTGGATGTCAGAACCAAAGTTGGTCAGAACGGTGGAATGGTAGCCAAGTTGATCGGTACAGAATTCCTTTCAAAATGTAACTTTCCACAAAATTTACCTATCGGCAAAGTTACACTTCGGCAAAATAGGATTCGGCAAATTGACCATTCATTCATTTTATTGCACTGGCTATAACATAATGATTTTAATATACATTTTCTTTATTATATTTTTAATTAACTCAGAGGTTTTCCGTTCGATCGAAATGAACTTAATAAACATGTGTCCGAATTTGATAATTCCCTGCGAGATGGGACCCACGACCTATTCAAATTTTTAAATGATTTTAATGTACCGTTATTGATATTTTCTGCTGGAATTGGTGATTCAATAGTTGCTGTACTTAAACATGCCGGAATCATGTACCCAAATGTAAAAATTGTGTCAAACTTTTTACAATACAAAAATGGATTATTAAATGGTTTAGACAATGAACAACACAATGTTGTTCATATATTCAATAAAAATGAATCAGTACTCAAAGGTACCGAATATTATGATTCAGTACATGATCGTCAGCATGTTCTTTTGATGGGGTATGTTTTATTTGTATTGTGGCTTATATTTAAATCAGGTCTTGAAGTCTACAGATCAATAAACCTTGTCTGGAGATTTTTACTTATAATAAATATTTCGATAAGAGCTATCTGAAGCTAGCCAGCATTTTTTTTCTGGCCAACCAGAAAACGTTTATAATCAACTAGAAATTATTTCTGACTAAACATAAAATTTCTGGCTAACTTCAGCATTGCCACTATCAATATTATTCCTGTTGTGTCTGTAGACATACCAGTTTAATTCAAACTTTTAATTGTCGCTAAAAAAAATTCTCAATTAAATACTTTCTTTTAGCGACTCTTTGGCTGATTCAACTATGGCTGATGGTGTTCCCAGTAGTTCGAGCATTTTAAAAATTGGATTCTTGTTTGATCACGTAAGTTACTATGATGCGAAATTTGAAGTTGTTTTAATAAAAAAAATTATACTTTCTTCAAATTTCAGCCGGAAATTAATTTACCAAAATATTTAGAGGCATTTGATATTGTTCTAATTGATGATCAAACAATGGACGTACCAAGAAAAATTTGTTCATTAATTGCGGATTATAAAAACTAAATTTTTATTATTTGTATATATATATAGATCGTGAAAAAATTAAATAAATTACATCCAAGGAGACGTTTTCGCAATTATTTGCAATTATTGTTAAGTATACTTAAAATTCATCGTTTAAAAAAACAATCATACAAATATAAAATAAGGTAAATAATTTAGTGTTTCTGGTCACAGCTCCGCTAGTGAATGATATTTACCACGGTCTATTAGTTTTTAATAATTTTACATAGATTTTCGATCAGTGAATTGTTCATAACTTCTGATTGGAAGAAACTTGATTTCAAGTTAATTTCATAGGTATCATAAATAAATTATTAAGTGTGGTTACTAATTATGCAATAATCGAACAAACAATAAAAAAAAAAGGTAATAATACTTAATTTCTAGAAAGAAAACGAATAAATTGCCAAGAAAAGGAAGAAAATTGACTTTAATTTAATTTTTGTTGAAATAAAAATTTACATATAAGATCAAATAGGAAATAGTTCAATTAAAATATGAATTTCGCTAAGAGCAGAATTAGAATACGGCGAACATTTAGATAAAATGGATATTTCGTCTATTTTGTGGAAATTAATATATCACCCACTTCTTATTCCCACAACTCAGAAACCATAAAAAAGAAAAAGAATTTTTGCCGATTTTTGAACTAATAACTATTTCGTTAAGTATATTATATATCGCCGTGCCAGTTCAAAAGTAAGACATTTTAAAACATAAATTTGAATATTTGATGCAAAATGTATCTCTATACGATATCAATATACAAATACAACATTTTGCATCAAATTTATGTTTTACGATGTCTTACTTTTGACTCTGATATAAAATTTATGGTATGCTTGCTTCAAATATTTTTTCAATGGATAACTGAATATAATTTCGTACAATAATTAGCATATCTTATTCTTTAATTGAAATATAAAGAAAAGTGATTAAATTATAGCTAATGCGTTGTTCTAAATTTATATTAAATTACCGATTTTAAAAGGAGAAAAACTTAAAAATCGCGCCCTAATTTAAAACAAATGATTTATTTACATTCAAATAAGCTTATAACCTA
>JAABKK020058868.1:0-70988 GCA_011634745.2 Catotricha subobsoleta
GTATGAAAACCTATATCTTCTTTTGAACGCCATATTGATTTTCATATTAAATTGCATGTGATCTATCAGCTGATAGGCTTTTTATCTTCTGTCGCACAATGCGCCACCACGCATGGTCTATGTACTACATTGTCTTTGATCATAACATTATTGTGTTCGCAGCGTATCCAAAAATTGTATAAAATTAATTTTTAATTGTTTATTTACGTTTTACGCCTGCACAGAGAAAAATAATGGTGTAAGTTTTACCCATTTTGGTGTAACAATTGGTGTAAAATGCGATTTTACAACGAACTGGTACACCATTTGTGCTAGATTCTACACCAGTTCGGTGTAAAATTAAAATAATTGTAATGTCGTGCGTGCGAACAAGCTTTACATTTTTGACATTTTGAAAAAGGCGGTAAAATAGAACGATTCCTTGACATTCAGTGTTTCACGGATTAGCCGTTCTTTTAGCATATAAATTTGTAGTAGCGCCACTCCTGCTTTATAGAAATAAAGCATGCAGCGCTATACAAAATGTATGAAACCAAAAAGGTAGCCAAACCATAAACTAATTTTCAGAATCATTCTAATGTCAAAAATGTAATGTCTGTTCGCACGCATGATATTACAATTATTTTAATTTTACACCGAACTGGTGTAGAATCTAGCAAAAATGGAGTAAACTTTAATTTTACACCATTTGTGCTAGATTCTACACCAGTTCGGTGTAAAATCGCATTTTACACCAGCGCGTACTAAATATTACACCATTATTTTTCTCTGTGTGTGTTCATACACCCGTATGGTATGAGATCCTCTATATGTTAATAGTTTGGTGGTAATATAATACCTAGGAAGTTTTTAGAAAATGTATACTTTTTTTTAATTTAACTGACTTCTTCTGCTAGAAGGCACATATTTAAAGCCACAATGAAAATTTCTGTTCCATTTTAAATTTATTTTGATTAATTTCGATTTTTGAAATGTTATAACAAAATTTTCACTGTTCTGATCACATCCAATAGCGTAAAAGAAATCGAACACTAAAATTTATACAGTTAATGATATTTTTATTTGAATATATGCAAGTAATAAAAAAGAGTGGTTTTCGTTATTAATTCTTATTATTAAACTATTTTAAATAGTTTATGGATGATTTCAAATAGAAACGTACAAAATTATAAAAAATTCTTCATTTTAACAATTTACAAAAACAAAATTCAAAGAAGTTTCTCATTTTTTTGGCCAAATTATTTTGTTTCGGTAAATAAACCACTCAATAATTTTTCCAATTTCACTGCATCGGCAGCAAATTTACGAATACCATCGGACAATTTATCGGTAGCCATTTGATCTTCATTTAATAACCAACGGAATTTAGCTTCATCAAGTGTCACCTTTTCCAATGGACTATTTTTAGCTTCATTTGGATCCAATGCACGAACAATTGGAGCTGTACTATTACCCAAATCGCCCAACAATTTTGGACTAATTGTTAACAAATCACAACCAGCCAATGCAATGATTTCACCTATTAACAATATCGAAATATAAAATTAAAAACTATAATTCGATTGTTGTTTGTTGATGTTGATGATTAGAAATATTAAAAAAATAATGACATTATCGTACCAGTATTTCTGAACGAGGCACCCATAACAACAGTTTTGTAGTTGAATTTCTTGTAGTAGTTGTAAATTTGAGTGACAGAAATTACGCCTGGATCTTCAGTTGGAGCATATTGTTTTTTATCGGTATTAGAAACATACCAATCCAAAATACGTCCAACAAATGGTGAAATCAAAGTAACACCAGCTTCAGCACAAGCAACTGCTTGACCAAATGAAAACAATAACGTTAAATTACAATGAATACCATGCTCTTTTTCCAATATTCTACAAAATAAATATATAAATATTAAAAAAATACATCTTCAATAAATATTTTATTATTCGAGTTACCTTGCAGCTTGAATACCTTCCCAAGTTGAAGCCAATTTAATCAAAATACGTTTTCGATCAATGCCCATATCTTCATACAAAGCAATGAATTTTAGTGCTTTCTGAACACTAGACTTTGTATCAAATGATAAGCGAGCATCAACTTCGGTTGATACACGACCTGGAACGATTTTCAATATTTCAACACCGAACAATACACACAAATAGTCTAATGCTTCTGAAACTTTTTCTTCCTTTGTGCTGAAAATAAAAATTGGAAAATATTAATTTAAAATTATTGAATATAGATTTCACGATGTCAAAATCAATCAATCACTTTAAAAATTATTAATACTTACGCTCCAAGTTTATCGCCATGTTTAACAGCACTACTAATCAAATGTTGATATTGTTCTAGTTGAGCAGCAGATAGAATGAGAGATGGATTTGTGGTAGCATCAGTTGGCTTATAAGCTTTCATTGCTGCGAATGAAAAATGGTTTTAAGTGTGGATTACTTTTTTTCTACATTTTACATTGTGACTGGAAATGAATTAATTAATTATTAATTTAATATGTTAAATCATTTTTTTTTTCTGTGATTATTACGATAAATATTTAAATAAATAAATTCGTCATATTATTATTTTTAAACAGAGAAGAGAAGAAATTTCTTAGTCTGAAAACCCGAAACTTTATGACAACTTGAATTGAAATGAAATGTCGACGTATATAGATAATTCTATTTAATGATATAATCTACTCTAAAAGACCTTTTATTATTATTTGTTCATTATTATAATTATTATTTACAATTTTAATACAATTTTTAAAGCTAGTTACATAAAAAAAAAAATTGAGTAAATAAATGGAGGAAAGCTGAATATAAATTCACCAAAGCATATTTTAACTTAAAAAGTCAGCAGTGGGATTCCATTAAATACTAGATAGCGACATAGACATTGATATTTTTTGGGCATTTGCGGAGCCCTGAAGTCTCACCAATCGAACTCAGCCATCTGAGGGTTACAAAAAGAGCTCTCCACCCACCTTCTCCATTCCAAAAATATGAGATTGACATGGAAATTTTCCTTCGTATTGAAGTAATTGGTAAAAATTAAAAAAAAACTTTTCCTTTTTTAAGAGAGCTATGTACCAAAAACCCTGTTGTGCTACCCGATTTTTCTCAGAAATGACTTAAAATGATGGAAAAAGTTATATACTAACTTCAAGACGCATCTTTTGTCTCGTGTATGTAGAAATTATAATTTTGATTTTTAGCTATAATTGAGTTTTAAAACCGACCCGCGGTACCCGATTTTCCTCCTATAAAATAACTTTTTTTAAATTATTTTTAATGCACAATATTTTCTTTATTTATGTGTCTCGTATAGGTATGTAGGAATTACATTTTTGATTTTTTTTATTTACGCGAAATATATTTAAAAAAAAAAAAATGACATAAAAATTACCGGAAAAAAAATTAAAGCTCTTTTGTGCGACGTTCCCCAATTTACAGATTTTCTTTTGACACTAATAGCCTATGTTGAAATAATTGAAATAATGCAAAATGACACAAGTTTTAGTAAAAAAAAAAATAAAAAATTGGCAACATCGCACGCAAAAGCTTTTGTGGCTACATAGCCCTCTTAAGACGCTGTGCATATATTACGTAACACGAATTTTACCATTTTTTAACACCCCCTCCCCCATTATAACAATTCTTAACAAATTTCCAGACTCCCCCGCCCCTAGTTACCCTAGTTACGTAACAGAATATCCAAATTTTTAAATTATTGAAGTAAAATTTAAAAAAATGATGTTATGTAACATCGATAGATACTCCCCCCACCCCAACATAACTCGGCGTAAAACCTTAACAAACCCCCTCCCCCCATTAGAGCGTTACGTAATATATGAACAGCGCCTAAGCTATACTTACAAAATATAGTATAGTATACTTAATATTGTTAATTTGTATGGAGGAAAACGATTTTTATTACTACTCTTAGAACCATTTATTCAAATTAGATATGATATGGCTACAATAATTTTTATCAGCCATTTTAATATTTATAAAATTTTGATGATTTTCCGAACTATGCTTGTTTCATAAATATCCTCAAATATGCTCAAAATGTTGCTTTGAGCAAGGGTCACATCAAGCATTAATCAGATAAACTTAGTGAAAATATGATAATAATCAATAAGTACTATAAAAATTAAGTGATAATTTATTTTGTTATTTACAATTTTAAGTTTCTCTTTTTTTTTTGTTGATTATTGCGTAAATTGATTGTGCAAATAAAAAAATTACTAGTTAACCTTGTGGTTGTTAATAGAAAAGGTATCAAAACATATCTTTATAAATGGTTTCTAAATAAAATTAGTACTCAGTTAAGCTATAGCTCTATTAATTGAATCGTTTTATTTCTGAATATATGTTTATTATAATTCTTGTTATAGATGATTGTTGCAACGAAATAATACCGAAATAATAGCAAAATTTTGTACATATACTTATACATTATACAATACATTAATTAGCATCAAATTATACTTATTTAAATGAATTTTTGATTTTGACGAAAGCTTATTTTAATAGTGAAAATAAATCATAAAACATTCGACAAATGCTGATGTTTTAGTTTATTACGGGTAAAAATCATTGATATAAAAATTATATACCAATTATTCTTTTTTTTTATAACTACGAGTACATTTCTTAGCAATAAGCAATTTTCTAAGTCAACATATTTTAGAATTACAAAAAGTAGTTACTTTGTAGTTTTACTCTTTATTTGTTATATTTCCTATTATAATAAATGAAACAATTGGAGCATTGTTTTTAACAACTAGTTAAGTTAAATTAGCGCTTCGCTAACACAAAAATGTATTTACGCCGTTTAGCAATCGCTTAGTGCGTCGCTAAATTAGAGATTCCATTTTTTGACCGCTAAGTTTGACAGTTTTCATTATTTATTTATTTTGAAGTGAGTATTTTTCATTAAACAATCAAAAAGGAGAAAATAATACAAGATAATAATGTTAAGCGAATACATTTTAAATAATGAAGAAAGTGATGATGATTTGGAATTTTTGCTCGAAGTATTACAAACAATTCCACGTTTGAGAGTTTACCCAGAGCGACCCATTATTATTGAACAAATAAATATCTAGCGAAAAGGTAGATAGCAAACGAAATGTGATACGAATATTTTTCCTTATTAGCAAACCGCTATGTCTTTAGCGATCGCTTATTAAACGTGCGCTAAACCAAAATGTTGTGAATACTGCCCTTAATCTACTCTACTCTATCGCTAGTTTTTCTCTATGTCTCGAAAGTAGCGATTCAAATATAAATTTTATAAAAATTTTAAGAAAATAAATAAAAAAATGTTAACAAAATTATAAAGAAATTTAAAATATGATTTTTTAACCAATAATCGCCGTCTATATATTTCAAAGTCTCAATTTTTTTTATTATTCTGTAATCTATTTCTTTAGCCACAAGCCCACAACTAACATTATTACTATATTACACCAAATCTTTAAAATCTTTATCTATCTATAAATTCATGAAAGCTGTTATTTATTACAGAAAGTTATAAAAGTAGATTTAATAATAGATTACAATTTAGATAGAATGAAATTTCATTAATTCGAAATCCATTAAACTTTTATATACATAATTTCTATAATTAATTACAACGATAAATATTTAATGACCCAGACCTTCTGTTTTATATGAAAATGATATTTAAGCCAAGCCAATTAACTTTTAGAAATAGTTGGCCTGAAAGTGAAATGTTTAATGGAAACCACCGAAAACATTATATAAAAAGAAAAAAAAAACTCGGAGGAAGCAATAAAAACATAAATTTAATATTAATTTATTTCATCAAAAGTTAGCTTGAAGCGACAAATATAATTAATAAATATAAGCTAATTTAATACTTAAATTATAAAAGTAATTTAAATACGAGTTACTTATTACTAAATTCATTTGAGTAAGGGTTGGTCAATTTTATGATTCTATATAATTTATAGAATAAATCGATGACCATTGTTTTCTTTAAAATATACTATTATGTATTTAATTATCAAAGCAATAAAAAAACAAAATAAAAATGGTAGTAAGTATCCGTTATTTAAAATTTATTAGCTATTGTCAACCAAAATTTTACCTAACATATTCTTTCGTTAATAATTGATAACCTTTTTTATTATTCTATTTGTGGTTTCTTGTTTGTTTGTGTGCTATCAGCAGGAAATTTATAATAAAAAAAATCCATTACTATCACAAAAATAAGAAAAGAAAAAAATTATAATAATTTTGTATTCGAAAAACGATTGAGAATACTTATGAAATTAACAAAAAAGAAATAAAATAAAATTAAATTAAAAAGAGGAAAATGTATTTAGTTACTAAACGGTTTGCAAATTTATAATTAACGGTATCAAGTCTATTGAACAAAGTTTTACCATGGTCAGTTCACGCAGTTGTTTAACAGGCGTTTTAATATTTTATTCAATAAATAAAAGTGAAAGGTTGCAATTTTGAATTTGCTCTATTTTCTATGTGCTGGAAAGCGTGTAATTTACGCGATAATATTATATGACATAATATTGTTTGCTTGTAGTCAATGCCGATGCCGTAATAACGTGATATGATTTAGGTATATGGAAAGTAAGTACTTCAGGTCACCTTCACAACAATTTCATAATTTTTATTATTATATTTTATTATTTTTCTTTATTCTTTTTTTTTTGAATTCATTAAAACTTTTACAAAACGCCAAAAAAAAAACAATTTTACAATCTTATCAAATGTGACGCAATTATAAAAACCACTTCATAGTTTCCTATAATAAATGATGTCACAAAACATGAACAAAACATTTTTTTTTTTTTTTAATGGAAAAACTTCAATTTACAAATTCTGAAAACTCATGCTTTTTTTTACTGTCCTATTTACATATTGATTTGTTATTGTACATACCTTCAAAGTCACCGGTATCAGCTACAATAGTAGTGATTGCCTTTAATTGATCCAATGTGGAAACAACCTTTGATTTTTTTGTTTGTGGTTCACTCATTTTGGAAAATTATTTTTCAGTTCAAATCTAAAGCAAAAATAAAAATGCTTTTAAAATTGAAAGTAAGCGGTAACAAATTACAAATATATTACCACTGTTTCTCACTCTAAACAAGGTACTGACAGAATTACGATAATACGAAACCACGCAAACAGAAACTTTGTTATTCCGATTGATCGTCGACTGATAACGAAGTGATTTATAAAATTATTTTTATCGGATGACTACTTTTCATGTTGGTAATGCACAGAGGTGTATTATAATTGATTGCATGTTATTTGGTTCCAGCATTTCTCAAGTCAAGGGTGAAAAAACATACTTTAATTTTGCAATCCATCTTTGAATATTATTCGTATGCTAATTGCTAGTGTATACCAATAGGACACTCGCCGTCGGATAATCACACTACGATAAACCTACAAGTACAGTGAGACAATCATACTAGTAGAAAACACGCTTAAATGCGATTCTCATAAGTAAATGTTTAACTCGGATCGTTTACTTATATATTCTAGCGAATATCCAAATATAAAATACACAATTCTTGAGGATTGAAATATCTTCTAAAGGGTTGACCTGGCAATTATAAGATGTATGGGGAAAAGTTGCGTCTCAAGTTATAGGGGCAAAAAAAAGTATTCTTCTCCCCTTAGAATACAAAGCCTAATTCAAACATATACACGGGCTAATCTACATTTATCGAACGTTTATTGAGTACAGAGACTAATTGATACATTTTTATGTTTTCGATTTGAGTAAAGGGGCTCGACCCTTTGAGCACGGCAGTAGTCGGCGCCTGTGTCTCAAGTAGAAGTAAAAGTCGCTCTTATAATTTTTTTTTGTACGATCAAGACTTTAGAAGATTAGAAGTTAATCTAATTCTCAAGATAAATCCTCACGAAAATTATCTTGAAGATTTATCATGAGGATTTATCTTAAAATTAATAGTTATAGTATTACTATATGATACTAAATTGAATGAGGTCTTAGCGTCAATGTGAATTGCGAACACTTAATTCCGCGATTATTTTTTTGGTTGAATTTCAGGAATTCTAATTGAAGATTTCTCACTAAATCAGTTTTCACGCCATTCAGATTTAGGAAGAGGACAGAAAAAAATTACATACTTGCATTTGAAATAATCGTTTTGAAATTTAAATTAAAAAAAATCCGATTTCATATTTTTCTCCAAATTTAAATCAATTTTGACATAAACCAATAAGTGTCCAAACCTTCCTGCTCTTTCAACTCTGGCAAGCATTTAATTCATCTGTCATCCAGTCGCTAGTGAGCTGTCATTTTATTTACTAATGTCAAATTTACAATATACAAACATCAGAAAAGTGTGTTAAAAACTTATTTAAATACATTAAAAAAAATCCATTTCATTTAAATATGGATGAAGTTGATAATATTATAATACATTCATTACGACAAATTGGATGGTAATTTTTTTTTTTTTTTTGGTTATTAACAAAATAAACCGCATATCACGATATTTTCATGTTGTAATTTTTTCGTTTTAATGTTATTTCGCCTTTTTTTTCTTTCTTCTTTTTTGGTTCTGAATGATTTTTGTTATCTCTGCAACATTTTGGTACACAGCAACATTGATGAAGATCTAATAAGTTTATCAAGTTTAACGCCTGCACTTTTGGTGGAATCTGTTTCCAAATGCCTTCAATTAATACAACCAACGTTAGATGTACCAAAAACATTACCACCAGGTTAAATTTAATTATTTATGAATAAATGAAAATAAATAAAATGTTTGTTTTATTGTTAACATTGCAGGTATTGCACAACGATACAGTGTCACCACTACATTAGCGGAAGCTTGCACTGTAAGATAATTGAAAATTTCATTATTTTCACATTCATCAATGATAATTAATCAAATAATCAATTTCTATTATATGATTTCAGTCTGTTGGTTTTCGTGGTGACATTGGCTATCAAACATTTTTATATTCAAATGTAATTGAAGTGCGACGAGTATTTATGTTTTTAATAGAACGTTTGCCAAAAGAATCAGAGAAAGCTTGCGTCGATCCACAATCCGGTGGTTAGTTAGTTAGAATTATTCAAAAAGATAATATTCGTAAAACATTTTTTGTATTTTCAGATAAAATATCTATTTTGGAAAATGAAATCGCTCAAAATATTAGGATACAAATGAATGCAGCATGGACCCCACAGTATTGTAAAAAATTTGGAATACGCAAATTTGGTAATGTGGTTGCTGTGCAAGCATCAAATAATGGTTTTTTACCGCAAAAGTTAAATATACCGCATGTAACAAGACCAAATATTTCAAATGGTAATTGTTTAATCAGAATAATTTATCTAGACCTGAATAAATCAGGGCTTGGAAAATCTTTATTTTAAAAATAGAGGTTCTTAATTTTTTTACTGATTCTATGAAGTACGATCACTTCAGTATCGTTATTGTCTATTAAGCGGTGTTAGAACAATATTTTAGGATCCAAGAAACCAGGCAACAATGCATATAGATTGAATTATCGCCAAATAACCGAAAAATAAAGGTTCCTTATTTCGGTTTTGCTTTTTTTGCGATAATTCAATCTAAATGTATGCATGGTTTCTCGGATGCTAAAATATTGTTCTAAACCCTTTTAATAGACAATAATGATACTGAAGTGATCGTACTTCATAGAATCAGTAAAAACTTAAGAATCTCATTTTTTAAAATAAAGGTTTTCCAATCCCTGGAATAAATGTAAAGAAAAAATATATAAACTATTTACAGAAATGCAGGAATATTGGGTAAAACGTTCACCAACTGTTTTCCAACAAACACGCAGCAATAATTTATGTGCATCGCTGATCCATAAAAACGATATTGATTATCAATGTTCAAATAGTAGCAGTCTGCCGCATACTCAAAGTCAGCAATTTAAAAAATTACTGAAATCACAAAATACAGCAGCTGGAAATAATAGTAGTAATGCTGCTATTAGCACGTCAAACATTAAAAGCAATATTACTGCGAAAAAAGAACAAATAAGAAATATAAAATCTGTTCAACAGTTAACATTAAATAATATTGAAATACCAAATCAAAATGATATTGTTCAAATGCCTGAAATAAGTGAAGGCGATGCCATACAATTTGATATTGAAAAGCTGAAAGAAACCATTGAACAATGTTTGAGCGCTAGACAACATTTACAGGTTAATATCAATGATTGCAAAGCAGAAAAGCTACAAGAAAATGAAAATATAACAAAATTAAAAGCAGAGAAGAAAATCAAAGAACGAACTCATTTGTTGCTTGAGAATCCTGATGTAAATTTAGCAAAAATGGCAACTGTGCTGACAACCACCCAAGAACGAATCAATAAATTAAAAGAACAATGGCAAGAGCATCGCATCCCTCTGGTTCAGCAATTAGAGAAAGCAAGACAATCATCAACTAAAAAATACGTATGTCATTTTACGCAATCACCTTCTCATTACCATTTATATTTTTAATCCATGAACATGATTTCTTCTTTATTATTACATACGTATATTTCTTTTTGTTTTTTTGTCTTTTTTGATTTTCTTGATTTTATTTGACTTCTTTATATATAATTCAAGTGTTATTTTCAGTCACATACAAAACAATTAATGGACCAAATTGTATCAACGAGAGAAAGGGCTGAAGAATTAGCGGATGATCTTAAACAGAAAATAGCCCTCCATGCTCAATTAGTCGGTGAATTTGAAAAAAATAATCGCAATATTAGTAGGTAAGCATATTGGTTGACGGTTGTCCTGACATAGAATATTATGTCGATATTATTAAAAATTTAATGAAAAAAATTATGTGAATCACATAGAAATGCATATACATCACGAATTCTAGAAATAATTGGAAATATCAAAAAACAAAAAACGGATATTGATAAAGTTCTACAAGATACACGAGAATTACAGAAAGAGATTAACAATATTAATGGACAATTAGATCGGCAATTTACTGTCACCGATGATTTATTATTTAAGGTATAAACTCTTTCATTAATTACTTATTAATTCCATTCTAATTTCACATATCCAATATTAATTACCTTTGTTTATTTCACATACAGACGGCCAAAAAAGATGAACCATCAAAAAAAGCATACAAACTATTGGCAACATTACATTCTGATTGTGCTGATTTAGTGACATTGGTACAAGAAACTGGTCATGTATTACGCGAGGTACGTGATCTTGAAGATCAAATTGAAATTGAGCGTGGACGTAATATTGCGGATAACTTAGAACAAATAACAAATGATTTAAAATTAATTGACATTGAAGCAAAAGAATTACAAGTTAAAATTGCAAATGCACGGAAATAGAACTTGTGAAAAGTTAATTTCAATCGTTTGATATGACTGCCAAATTGTTAATTAAATGAAAAAAAAAAGAAAAAAAAGAAATGCAATATTAAAAAGTTCAATTAGATTATTTTCAAGAAAGGAAGAAAAAAAAACCATACGAATATAACACAATAGAGCTATGCAAACAAAATATTATTATAAAATTTATTAACGGAATCTTAGGGTATGAGATTTTTGCAAATTTTTCTTTGCAACATGATTACTTTACTTTATTATGAAATTATGCAATAAAAACAAATATTAAAATAATGAAATTAAAATAAAAGAAATACATACATTTAATACGCGTATTCTATTATAAAATATTAAAGTTTAGATTGTAGATGTAACCATTTTAATGTTTTATGATTTTTAAACATTTTTAATGTTAGATCGATTTGTTTTCTATTTAAGTACATAAAATATATATATATATAATATAAAAAAATATTACAAACGAAAATTTCATTATCTCAGAAATATTAACAAATAAATTAAGAATGATTTCGGAAATTATTTGTTGATCGCTTTTTTTTCCTTTGGCACTTCGCTGAAATGTGTTTACGTTTAAATTTATCCTGAAATAAAGTCTTAATTTACTCCTACTAAAAGAACATAGACAACACCATAAATATTTAATATAATAGCACATAAACATAACCCAGTAGGCATTGTTAGAAGTTTGTGGCATAGCTAGGCTATAGTTTATAACTTACATTTTAAACTCTACTAGCCGCATATAAATATTGAGTCTAATGTTTCGTTTATATGTCATACCTATATAAACGGTTTAATAAAAATATCCAGTTTAGTGTATATACTGAAGACTATAGACTGTAGACTGAAGTCTACAATTTCTGAATGGAAAACTAGATATTTTACTACACCGCTTATATCGGATATATAAACGGTAGATAGACGGGACATTATACTCCATATTTATATGTTGCTAAACGGTTTTAAAAAATAAACTATAGACTATAGTTTAGCTTTGTTGGTCTATAAACTACTAAAAATGCCTATTGTATAATATTTATCACAATTACTTATATTTTACATATAGCCTAATGCAGGATATTTCAGCATTTAATTAATAATTAATCAAATTACCCAACTAAATATTTAATTTATTTAAGATACAAGAACATTATTATTAAGAAATATAATATACAAATATGCACACATCGTTACAGATTGCATTTCTATGCATTTATGTTTTCAATTTAACTATTCCTTATGAATACACGGAGGTACAATATTCCATTCCATTCATCTTATAAATAGTAATGTACAATCGGTGAATTGGTGTAGTTTGCCCTTGCTTCGAAGGTATTCAATACTAGAAAGAATTGAATTCCTTCGCATTAACATTGTCTCATTTATTGAACGATTTTTTTTTTTTTTTTATCATGCAGAAAGCAAGTATATGTTTAGTGTGAGAGACATTTTTTGAGAAATTTGATCAATTAAATATTTAAATTCTGGAAGTTAGAATATTTTTTTTGCCCATTTAGTAAATGGCATTTACGTGATTGATTTAAAAATATCATCTGACAAGAATTAAAAAGTGTTCCTACAATATACGATTCATGAATATTCGCCATATCCCACGTAGTACTAGTGGCCCAGTATGTTAAATTTTTCCATGTAATCTTCAAGTATTTATATTTTCTATAGGGTGAACTCGGAATAGATTCTTAAATTTGGATCTTTAGTATTTTATTACAAATGAAAAATTCCGCCATTCATATACTTAATCTCTTCAAAAGATTTTTTGATGCCCAAAAGTAGCCTTCGATATCGTAAAAATAGTAAAAATATCTTAATCTCAATATTGAACGGATGGATCATGTAATAAAAAAAAATACAGGAAGTTCGAATTAATATTGAATTTATCTATTTACTAAGCCATTTTATTTTTCTGATACAAATATTGAATTTTTACTTCAATGCGTTACATTTTGTTAAAATTAAAATCATATTTTTCTACACTACTCTTCTTTAGAAGCATTATTATTGCCTTTATATTAATTATAAGTAAAAATTGTCATGGCTTTGCCTTAGTTATACCAAATTAGCTAATATTATAAGTAAATTATATCACTCTGTTGTAAAATTTAATAAACATTTATTATAACAGATACCTAATCCATTGTTTACATTTTGACTTCTATCCCTATTTATTTTTTAACTGTAAAACATAGTCCAAATTTAAGCCATTTTTATTTAATTATCTTTCTTCATATTCCATATTATACGTTCTTGGTAAATGTCAATGACCATTGACCATTCGTGGCCATTTACTATTCGCTTCTTTTTTGGGAATATTGACTGGAGCACGTCGACCTACAAATTTTACGGAAAATGTCAATTAGCCTCTGCTGTTATCTACTCCTATGAAAATTTTGAATACGAGATCATCACCCTTTTTAATTTTTCTTTGTTTTTGATGATTTCTGGCGGCTCAGGATTTCGTATCCTGTTCATTATCTAACATCTTTCGCTTTCGTTTTCTTCTATTTAGTTTTTTCTTTCTTAATGGTCTGAAAATAGTAATTTTTGTATAAATAAGTTGCTTAAGGCAGATAATATAAGATTTCGAAGAACAACAACATTATTTATGTTAAAACTTCTATCAAGAAAAATTCAAATTACTATGAGACAACAATCAAAATAACATCAGTAATTATACTTTTAATTATTTTTAAACGAAATATCTTAAACAAGGAAATTAATTATTACTTACTTCTACTTCTTCTTCTTTTTCTTCTTCTTTGTGGTCATTCTCCTTATATTTTCCTTTTGTTTTGTCTTGGTCGTGTTTGTCTTTGGAGCGGGCATTTTTCAAAGCATAAATTAGTTTATCGAATTCAAGATATTCTGTCGGCTCTCGCACGTTTTGAAGCTCACGAGAAAATCCCATCTTCAATAAACACACATAATTAAAAAAATAAGTTTATATCATAAAAATATTGCTTCTAATATTATTAGAATATGTGCTACATTTTCAGGGTTTAATATAATCAAATATTACTTAATTGTTGATCCAAATAAAACCTGGAGATACAAACCATATTTTATAAATACTCGTATTGTAATTACGTTTACGATGATATTTCATTCATACTTTTCCATTTTTCTTACAGCGACTTATTATTTTCTCAGCCTCGAATTCATAGTGTTTATGTGAATTATTATTATGTTGGTTCATTTTCGAACAGCAATTTTTACTATTAAAATAAAAAATAATTAAACATCAATAGAGGAGACTTTTGAAGTAATGACAGAAATTGAAAAAATATTGTGATCTGGCGTCACCTAAAATGTTTATTGATAATTCTTATTTCCTGAATTTTAAAGGCTTGTGAAGTTAGCAATAATTCTTATGAAATATACGTTAATTTCGCTTTAATTTTATCGATTATCGATTATAAATAAAGCATTGGAATTTACAAATTCTCGTTTTCTTTTTTCTGTCCAGGCGCAATATTTCTCACACTTATATCCTAATATTAAATGAAGGATAAAGAAGGAATCATCTGTCAACCCCACACTATAGCGATATAGATTATGCCGAATGATAATCAGTTCGCATAATTTAAATATGTTGCACCTACACAATAAAATAAGAAATAAAGGATTGCATAATTATTATGCTTACCGCAAATTAAAAGATAATTATTATTAAATTAAGAATTTTTGGATTTCAAACCCACACTTTTTAACGGGCCAGATAGATAAAAGTTACAAAGCAAACATCGTTTAATTACTTGGATGGGTGATTGCAAAAAAATAAAAAAGAGAGAAAAAACGTACGTATACGCTTATAACACAATACATATTTATGTATAAATAAAATAATATAAATATTTAATTTGTTTTTTAAATTCTATAATATTTAGTTTTCTACACGCTTTAAAAAGATTTTATCAACTTTTAAGAAACATTAATAGCTCTTACAAAGTTATTATCTAACTTGAAAACCACCAAATTATTCATATAAATATTTTATAAACGCCATAGTGACTTATTTATACATAATTTTATTGAACTTATAAATCAGTTAAAAGTCCTAATATGCTACATGGGCAGTTCATAAAGTGCATTTCATTTCTTTTGCTTTTTTAATTAATTGAACGGTAAATCGTATTAAACGAATTTATCAAATTGGTGTCAAACTGATGAATGATTCTGATTACTTAATTGTATGCATTTATGTACAAAATATTCGATATTCTCATTTAAAATATTATCATTTCTGCAAACAACAGCAAAAAAAAGTTTGTCAATTCAATTAAATATTAATTATTAATAAATTGTAGTCGGGTGTTCAATATTTTTTTTTTGACTTCAATAATTGCGTTGATTTTTATATGGTTTTAATAAAAAAGTGATCTTAAGAAAAATAAATCAGGTAAATTCATTAACAATAAATATTAAGCACTTTTATTTGCTATCGAAGAATGAAATATTTTACATTCATAATTGATAAACTTATTGAACTTTTTATAATTATTCTTTAAATTTTATAGGTATAATCGATCATGTCCCAGACAAGTAAAATGACTAAGAATCAACCTTTCGCTTTAGCTGATATTCTAGAATGTTATGAAATTGACCAAAAGAATCGAACAGAATTTGTAAAAGATATCATTGATAATATTATTGTACAACGCAATGAATATAAAATATTGTTTGAGAAACTGCTTAAAGATATCAAAATACTTCAAACTGAAAACCTAAGGAATGATTTCACATCGGACATCAAATTAAATCCAAACAATGAAAAATTATTTGATATTCTGCAACGAAAATACCGCGAAATTAAAAGCACATTAGCTGAGTTATCGGTTAGAAATGATAAAATTTTATTAGAAAATGAGCAAAATAATGTTATATATGATATGGAATTATCTCAAAAATTTAAATTCTGCTATGGTCTAGCGACGCCATTGGAAAGATTTAGTTTTGAGAAAACTGAAGAAATAAGTTCAAGCAAATGCGGAATTAAAATTATGAATGTGAAATCAATAAAAAACACAAACAATTCTGAAAACAAAGAGAATAATGAATGTAATATCAAATTAAAAAAAAATGTTTTAACTTCTAATTTAAAGGAAAATTTACTAAGTAAAAAATGTAATTCCAAACAAATTAAGTTCCAATGTTATATTTGCAAAAAAATGCAAATATCAAAAGAAAATTTGCAGGCGCATATGCAAAGCCATCTAACTGGAAAAAAATCCATGAGAAATCAACAAGGATCTGATATTTTTCAACAAAAAGTTTACAATGATAATAGCAAATTAGGTGATTTGAAACATAGAAATAATTGCATTCCAATAAAACGAAAACAAGAAAATATACCGCTTAAAATAAATGTTTTACAGCAACCAACTTTGAATAATGTCGTAGCCAAATCACCAGCGAAACTTAACACAAAAAAGAGGAAAGTAAGTTCATCCACAGCAGTTGTCAATGTTCCTAAGAATTTCAATTTAAATAAAATCACAAAATATTCTGGAACTGCAGAAAATATAGCTCGTAAGCCAACAGAAACGGAACACAAAACTAAAGAAACTGAAACGAAAATTTCAGAGAAATCAATTCACGACCTGGAAAAATTTCAAAAATGTATACAAGAATTAAAATCGATGAGAGATGAAAAAAACTCGTTAAATAAGCAAGGTGCTGAAATTAATAAAAATATGAGAGATTCTGACGAAAAGACATCAGAAACGAAAATCATGAAAAAAATAATTCAATACCATGAACTGAAAAAATGTATACAAAAATCTATCTCTATGAAATGTAAAGAAACTCCTTTAAATAGGGAAGGTGCTGAAGTTGATAAAAATATAATAGATTCTGAAGCAAAAACATCAATGACTTTTTTCCAATGCTTTTTGTGCAAGAAGGATCAAATGTCTAAAAGCAATTTTCAAGCGCACATGAGATCTCATTTTTCAACTTCTAGTACATTACTCCATGATGATTGCAGTAAGAAAGTAACTGAACCATTAAAATTAAATTGTGATAAGGAAAGTGATTTAAATCAAGAGCTTAAAACGAATTCCAATAAGACTTTGCCTTTTCGATGTCATATTTGTGATAAAAAATTTAGTTTGCAGCACTCATTAAATGTTCATATTAAAAGAAATTTATGCGATAAAAAAAATGTAAGGAATATTTTGTAGAGCAGTTTAAGAAAAGTGACATAAGTGAAATTTTTTTTTGCAAGTTTAGCAGAAAAATTTTGATAGAATATTATACCATTAAAGTTAAATTTATGTATTATAATTCAGTACTTATTTAAGTTAAGTGAATTGGAATGAACAATAATAGGTTTTCAATCTTATACTTATTAAATTTTATTTGAAAGTTCATTGTATATAAAATACTATTAAATAATATTCAAAATGAATTGTGAATATAAACGTTTTTAGCGCATTAGAATAATGAATCACTTAACATTTAAGGAATTAATGTTTGTAATATATAAATTAAAGTGAAAAATCTTTCATCATAATATGAAAAATATGTGTTTATTAATTTTTTCTTAGAAGGTATTTAGTTAGGCGCCTTTTACACATTAACTTATATAGGCTGAACTTTCTACATTAAATATTTCATAAACTAACTATAGGTCAGATCATTGAAGAATTATTAGCTTTGACAAGATTGACATTTTTTCTATTGAAAGTTTTTATCAATATCTTTTAGTTCGTGAGATATTTTTGTTTAAGCAACAACATGCAATTTTTCGTCAGGATGTTTAAAAAGTCCACCCAGTCGCGTCTAAATGAACTGTTTTTTTAAGATCTTGCCGCTTAGTCATTTCAATACGGCTACGGAGGCAATAATTTTGATTGTCGGAATAAAAATACAATTGAAATGGATAACGATGTAATTGTTGGACAAACATCTCTCTTGACGGTTGAGAGTATAAGTATTTCGAGATAGCATCAAAATCGTTAGAATCTAAATCCTGTTTGGAAATAACTTCAGAACGAATTTTACGAAGAACTTCTACAGATTTTATATCCAGCAAATTACCATGTTCAGAAATTAAAGTCTTGTCGATGTTTAAAATAGTTTTCTCGCGATACGAACTAGCAATTTCGTTTAAAAGGCGCTCTCCAACAATCGCTCTTTCATGTCCGCGTGCATGTGAAGTTAACTTATATGGATGCGAAATGGCAATTTTAAAGCCTTGTGAAGTTAGCAATAATTTTGCTTTAATTTTATCGATTTTCGATGAATAATAAAGCATTGTAATTCGCAAATTCTCGTTTTATTTTTCCTGTCCAGGCGCAATATTTTAAAATTCAATTTTCTCACACTTATATCCTAATATTAAATGAAAGGTAAAAGAATCATCTGTCAACTCCACACTATAGAGATGTAGATTTTTCCGAATGACAATTGATTCGAAAGTTTTAAATATGTTGCACTTGCACAAGAAAGGATTGCATTAAGTATTATAGATCGTTTTCTTAATTGCTTTTAATGCAGTGTTTCTGTACGTTAGGGAGCATTTATCGTAAAGCATCAGGAAATCAACCATAATTTTTGGTTAAAAGACAAGCCTAACTGAAATTACACTAGTTATAATACTATGGATACACTATAGAGTTAATCATTAATTAACTCATGTGTCGAAGGCAGTACCGGCTTAATGCGGGTTCAACGCGTGCAATCGCACACGGCGGCAAGTGGTTGGACTATTTTGAGTGTTTGGGTTTGTAGAAAGAGGAGGAAATAGTATGTTTTAGTTTTCCAAAATATGATTTGCATACAGCGCGGTTTTTTTTGGAGGATTAGTATAAATAATATGTTTCTAATTGGCTAGTTAAGATAGTTAATCATGATTCGAAACTTCATTATCTCTATAGTGTATCTAGAGTATAATAGTGGTATGATTATTATGGGACGTTGTCATATAATATCGAGAATATTCTAGATTGTATAAATTTGTATTAATTGCACGTCTACGTCTAACAGAATAATCACCTTTTCATCCCAATTTTTAATTAGAATTTAAAAATGCAAGAAAAAATAATATTAACTAGAATACGAGAGATTACTGCTTATAACTAATATTTCAAGTAAATGATAGTTCATTGCATAATTAGTTAGTCTATTATTGCGATGATGATTCTTCAATAATTTCAATATTTAAAAAAAAAGTATATATGTATATAAAATAAACCGAAGAAATATCAAATGCAATTTTGTATTGTAATTTATTTATATTTAATAATCTAAAATATTACATTAGTCTCTGTTCTTTTACTTTCTCTTCGCACCAACTTCTGGTGGAATATAGGTTTCCTCAATGCCGCGTGCTTTCTTATCTTTATCTGCACGTTTAAATGGATTTGTAATTTTAATTATCATTTCATCTTTTTCGATTTTTAAATCGATTTTTTCTTCGTTTTCAAAGAACCATAACTTCTCTTCAGTTTTTTTCATTTCTTCAGTGATTTTTTCAATTTCTTGTAATCTTTGGTAACGTTGTAACCGTTCTAACTCTTCATTTAATTGCGTTTCGCGAATTTGACACCAGAGTGCGTATATCTGCAATTAAACAAATCAAATATTAAATTAAAATACGGCTAAAAGTGAATCTTCTGCTGTTTTTTTTTTATTTTCTAATATACCTTCTTCTGCTCTTCAATTTCTAACGATTCATTTTTTTCAACGCTTTCTTTTACCAATTTATGAATAGAATTCTCAATATTGTCATCGATTACTAGTGTTGCTTCTGATTGAGATAATTTTTGTACTACTGCTACAAATTGCTTAAAATGTTCATCATTTTCAAGACCACTGACCTGCAAAAAAAAAAAAAAAAACAAAATAAATTTAATGTTTTCAATTAATTTAATTTACATATTAGAATACTAACTGTTGTCAGATGATTTTTAATCATTTCAATAATTTCTTTATGTATTTGATCGGGTTGTCCAATTGCTTTAATTAATTTACAACCGTTTTCATATTTTTGATACAAGCAATGTCCCAATAATTGAATAGAATTACCAAGTGGACCGTCAATATATCGTCCAATCATTATAAAAGTTTTACCCACTAAGTGTTGGCTATTTGTCAAATCAAAATGATCATCGAAATATGGATTACGTAGATATTTAACACGAATTCTTGTGTCTTCTGCTTTTTTCTTTCCCTTTACTTTCTTTTCTGGTACTTTAACTACGTTTTCTTTTACCGCTTCTACGTTAGCTGCGTTCTCAAATGGTTTTGGATCTTCCAAATACTTATAGCATGCATACAAGGACAACGTTCGCGTTATGGGATTTTCGAAATCCTCTTGTAGCATTAGAATTGATGCTACTTTGGCAGCCAATCGAAAATCTTTCATTTTTATTAAACAATCAAGTGTTAAATTGGCTGTATATGAATCCAGAAATACGCCATAGCTTAGACGATCATCTAGAATATGTATTAAGTCAATAATAGCATCAGTACCATTATCTAAATGATGTCGTATTAAAGCATGTGTTGTAGAATCTAATACATTTGATGTTTCTTCAGTTAAACGCAATTTATGTATTAAATCATTTAATTCCTCTAAATGGGTTTGGTTGCTTAATTTATTTGCATAAATATCAATATCGACCGCACAAACTTTTCCCTGTTGTTGAAATTTTCGATCCAATTCATAGTAAAATGTTTCTAATTTGATTTGTTGCAAAACCGGGGTTTCTAAACGTGCTTGCCATGCCTCAGTACATTTATATGCATCTGAAAGAAAGGTTCGCACATTTCGTGTTGGAAATTGAACTCGACAAATTTGCTTCCACATTATTTAAAACAGTTTTTTATATTTATTTATGGCTTTGTCACGCGTAAACTATAAAAAGAATTTTTCTATTAGTTTAAGCAGTTTAGCTGTCGAAAAGTGACATAAAAATCATGACAGTATAAAGTCTTTTTTACTTCTTCTTTTTCTTCTTCTTTTCCAGCTGATGTTTATAAAAAGGTCTTTTTTTTATTAGGTTACAAAATAGTTTAATATTAAAACCATTTAAAACAGAATAAGTCAGTATATATAAAAATTATTATCAAAGAAAGGTTAAATTAAAATACAAATTTTGCCATAAAATATAAAATATAGTTTATAATATTTAGATGTAAGTTTTTGTTTGAAAAAAATACAAACTGAAATGGTCTTGCTTTTAAAATAATTTTGACAAGAAATTACAAAAAGCAGGGTTGAAGTTGAATATTATTCATAAAATTTATCGTCGAATAGTATCGATAATTGAATAATAAAAACAGAACAGAACAGTATAATATTTGGGCACAAAAACATTGTACTATAATTTGTCTTTAGAAAATATAATAATTTGAAAAGTATTATTTGGGAACGTTTGTAAATCACGTAAGACTCTGACGGGGTAGGGTGAGTATTGAGAAATTCTACGCTGGGCGGGGACTTATTTTGTTACGTGATGGTCTTTTAACTAAAACAAATCAATATTAAAAGAATTATAAATGATTTTTCGATATCTGTTATATAGTTTTAGTCAACCCTGACCGATAATTGAAGTTTATTGAAGATGTCTTCGAACCTCTCAAATGAATTCAAAATTTTGTTCAGTGGCTAAGGCAAGTTGTGTCAAATCTGTAACTATTATTATTTTTGAGAAATTATTGATTGTGTACTTCCGCGTCGTTGGAAAAAATTAATATAAGAAATAAATTTGTTTTTTTTTAATCTGCGAAGTTTTTTTTGCGCTCTTTTTTTAATGATACCTGAAAGAAATTAACTTCTAATAATGAATACTACATGTGGTGCATGTTTGGGTTATACAAAGGATGGTATTAACATCTTAAAATTGTATAAAACTATTTATTATTTCCCAAGGATTATTTTAGATTACATTGGAATTAATGTGAGTTAAAATAGTTAAATATTTTTTTTATTTCTCCTTAATTTATGTCTTTATTTATTGCACAGATCGGAAACACTGCTAATGAAAAACTATTTCCTCTGTGTCGAAAATGTGCCGATCGGCTGGTGGACATTCAAGAGTTTTGCACAATGTACAAAGAAACACAAGAAAAATTAAAAACAGATTTTAAATCTTGTTTGAAATATGCAGAATCGAAATCATCACTGGCATTAAAAGTCGAAACACCAAATCAATCTTTATCAATATCAAAGAAATATACTGTAAAACCAGACTTTCAAACAAAATCAACAGAACATTTATTACCTGAACCAATATTTATCGATCCAGATGAAAAAATTTCGAAAAGAAATTCATCTTTATCGTCGTCGCCAGTACATTCGGTAGAAACTGAAAACATTTTATGCGAAAGATTGTCAACCGAAAATAATAGCAAAATTAATTTATTTCAAGAGAAAAACATATGTGAATTGCCACAAAATGTGAGGAGGAAAAATAATGATATACTGGGATATATTTTGTGTGATAGCCAGAAAACTACCATATACGATTGCGAGATATGTTTGAGTAAATTCGTTTCACCAAAATATTTGAAACAGCATTTGCTCTCTGTACATTCTATTATAGAGTGGAGAGACACAGACGATAATGAATTAGATGATGATGATGAAGATGTGGATCAATCAACGGACAATTTTGAAGATAGTTTTAAGAACGAATTAATTGAATTTATAGACGACAACGATCATAGCTATTCGAAAATAGACACGGTTTCCTATAAAATAGGTGATATTTCAATTGAATGCAATGTATGTGGCGAGCGTTTTCTTGAACAATCTCGTCATTTTGAACATTTAAAAGTACATAAAATTGATCATAATATTGAGTGCGTTTATTGTTCCTGTCGTACATTAACATATGATACATTTGATACCCATATGCGTACAAGACACAACAAATTCAGTCAAGCGTTTCAGTGTCGCTTGTGCAAATTCACATGCAAATATAAAATGCGTATGATTACACATATGCAATATGCACATCCAAATGATATCAATGATCCAACAGAACGCATTAATTACAAAGC
Source organism: Catotricha subobsoleta (assembly GCA_011634745.2). Lineage (NCBI taxonomy): Eukaryota > Metazoa > Arthropoda > Insecta > Diptera > Cecidomyiidae > Catotricha > Catotricha subobsoleta. The sequence continues at coordinate 23,427 of JAABKK020058868.1, forward strand.
CGAAAATGATATAAAAGAAAAACCAAAAAGTTCACGAAAATTTTTATGTGACTTTTGTGGTTATTACACATATCATGAATCAGCATTAATCTATCATATACGAAGGTAATTTTCATAAATATTTTTTAATACTAGAAATAAATCCTATACTTAGTTATCTGTTTTTTTTTCTTCTATTTTTCTAAATATTAAAGATTATGCAAAATAAATTAGTTAGGTAGCATTTTCACTTTAAAACATTTAAATTTTATTTAAATTTCTTCTTTTAGACACACCAACGATAAGCCTTTCAAATGTAGTGATTGCGAAATGTCTTTTGTAACAAATTCATCTTTGCAAAGTCACATACGTTCACGTCACACGCATCCCGATTTCCATCGTTTTGTTTGTAAATTTTGTAGTAAAAAATTTGCGACAGCAACAAATTTGAAAAGCCATTCATTATTACATATCGATGAAAAGCAATTTCAATGTAATATTTGCAATCAACGGTTTCGTCATAAAAATAATTTGGGTACTCATTTAAAGCGACACGAAAAGCAACTATCATTTGCATGTGACCACTGCAATAAACGATTTATGCAAGCAAAATTATTGGAATATCATATTGAAAAGGAACATTCTTTATAAACATATAATCAATGTATGATTTCAGCATATTGCTGATTATAATTTTTGTATGATTTTTTATTCGTTTTCATGGATTTATTTCTTCTTATGATCCGGAAAGGAATGAGTGATTATTAATATTAATATGAATGTTTGTTTTTATTGAAATATTTATTTAAATAAACAACTAAAAATATCTACAAAATATGTTTTTAATATCCAACATAAATGACAATTATTCTCTTAAAATTTCTGCATTTACTCTGAAATGAAATCAATAAACATAATACATATCAAATTTTTTCTTCATCAAGATGATAAGCTCTATACTAATGATTTTGGTCCTGTTTGGGAATCTATAACTTTTCTTTATGTGTTCAGTCGCTAAGTCTCGAATTCGCATGAGGACAAAGTGCTCTTGCTTTTTTGATATTAGAATTCGTTCAAAAATTATAGCTTCTCAAATTTTCCTAAAATAATTGTCAGTCCACCACTGCCTCCGACATTTGTGGCATTTTATTTGACAATAGACCGATTACTACACGTTAGTTCTCTGTTAAGCAATTTATGGAAAGTCATATATTTATGGAGGCGCTGCATGTTTTGTTTCCCAAAAATCAGGAGTGGCGCCACCACAAAATTATATGCAAAAAACTACTCAACTACGAACTAGATGCTGTCAAGTAATCGTTCTATAGACCGATTACTACACGTTAGTTCTCTGCTGAGCAATTTATGGAATGTCATATATTTTTGGAGGCGCTGCATGTTTTGTTTTCCAAAAAGCAGGAGTGGCGCCACCACAAAATCATATGCAAAAAAGATCTCAACTACTTACTAGATGCTGTAAGCAAGGCGGTAATATATGGCAGAATCTTATTTCAAGTAAATAGAATTGTCTAATTTAATGTTATAGATGTAAGTAAGTATTGTAAATTTGAATTTACCTTGCTTGGTAAATTATATTAGATTCAGTGCCGTATATTTTCATGGTTCCTTAATAAATATATATAAATTATTCTATATTCACATTAAAAATGCAGTGTTTATTTTCCCAATGATTTATTTATTGTTTATTTATCATATATACTTATTTAGACAAATGTATTATAATTATTAATATTTATTAAGTATATATTTGAATTTATATAATATTTTATTTGATGTTTTATGCATATTTATTTAAGAATATTTTCAAATTTTTCTTTTATTTCTTTATAATAATTAAGTGTTTATTGTAAATATTAGTATTAAAAATGGAATTTAAATCAAAAGAAAAAAAAAATCTATTAGCAATTTTTTTGTAATTATCTTTTATTATAATTAGGATTAGGTATAAGTAATTTGTGATATGTTGTATGGTCAATGGGTGTGTACTAATTTCTTTTTCTTTTCTTATCTTTTTTTTATTATTTTGTTTTTGTTGTTGTAGTTGTATGGTCAATGGTCATGGTGTGTGTGTAAAGGCGGATGAAAATATGTTGAGTAGTTAAAGGTAAGTATGTAATGTGGTATTTTTGTCTTTATTTAAAAATATATGTTTATTTATTTCTTATTAGTACATTTTGACGAAAGAAAATTAAAAATAAATAAAATTTAAAAATTTATGTTTTTTAATTTAATTTAAAATCAAAAAAAAAAAGAATGAGTTATTTTTTAATTATTATTATTCAATTTTCGAAATTTAATAAAAATTTCAGTAAATTGAGATCATTTTTATTACTCGCTGCGTAAATACTGAAAAACTGTACATTTAGTAATAATAAGAATAGCCCGAATATTTTATTATCAATTTATCATTTTTTTTTTTTTTTTAATTAAAAAACAATTTCTCACAGAATCATATTAAAAATAATAATAATAATTTATTGGTAATCGTAAAACAAAATAGAAATTACAAACATGAAAAATAATTTCAAATATTTGTAAAACCCAAGCGTTTGATATTATTATTTTTTTTTATACTAATGACATTTTATGCTTATGATGATAATGAGCTAATAATATAAAGCAAGTGTTTTGTGTGTACGATTTTTAGAAATATTTAAATTTATCTGGAAAATATGGATGCATCAGCGGCACCTTTGCTTTGAATGGTATTTAAATTAACCATTTAATAATAATTTTTATAAATATTTTTTATTTTATTTATTATTTAATTTATTTATTATTTTATTATTATTTCTTTTTATGTTTAAAGCTTTTATAAATATTTTAAAATTTCTTCTGCTTCTATAGTGAATACAGATTAGAATTTTTAATAAAAATGTTACAAACGACGTAATAATTTTGCAAATTAGTTTATATTTAAAATTATGTTTATATGAATATTATTCAGAAAAGTTTTTGGTAATCGTATGAAATAAAATACATGTGATTGAGTAATATGTATATAGAGGGAGAGAGAGAGAGTTTTCCTTAGCCTACGACATATAATACTTCAATTATTTTCAAATTTGAATGCTAACATATAAGTTCACTGTTGATCAGATCAGTATAATGAAATTATGAAAACAAGCGATCGTCTTAAGCTACCTCCAGGTGATTACAAAAAATGATTGCATAAAATAAATGCAGTAAATCGTGATTGGTTGATTTCTGTACGTACATACCATGTGACTGAAGTAAACCAATCGCAATTTGCTGCATTTATTTTCTATAATAATTCATTTGATATCAACTACTACTACTACTATATAAATAAAAATATATAGTAATTTTTTATTGAAATATTGAATTATTTGTTAATTTTGAAATAAATTTTTGTTTTGCTTCATTTTATCGATTAAATAATGCATTTCCTTTAATTGTTTTGTTTTCAAAATAACGTCCTTGAAAACGAAAACAAATATTTTCGATACGTCGGCAACGAAATTTATATTGATGTTGTTTGATTGACGGGACTGTTTAAGTCCTGAGGATAATGAAGTAATTATTCGATAAACCATAGAGTATTATTACTGTTAAGATATATTGAGACGCATACATATATGTATAATGTATTTAATTATTGCTAATTAAAACTAAAGCTGCGATTTAAAATTGATTGCGCTTAATTTGCTTATTTTTGATGTTAAATATTTATTATTATAAAAAAAAAAACAAAAACAAATTATTAGTGAATGTGCACAATTTAAACAGTGATATTAAATGTTATTTCCTAAAATTAAATTAAAATATTTGATTTAATTCATTTACAATTATTATCTTTTCCTCTAAATAAATAAACCAATTCAATTATATTTAAATATTCTCATTTTACATTTATATTATTTATTAAATGATAATAAATAAATAAAAATAAAAAAAAACTGTTTTTATATCACTTTATTAGTTTAAAACTTTCATTTTTTTTAGCGACTCTGCGATAAGCTATCACCCTCTCTGCATGCTATTTATTTAATAAAATATTGAACAATAAAAAAATCTTCTTCCAATAAATTAATTACAGCTTAAAGCGACTGATTCTGGTCTTTGCATTACATTTTATTTTCTATTTAGAATAAATTGCACATAAGTTTCATTTTTCTTCTACCAAATTAAATAATTACCCATATAAGCACCATAACAGAATATCGCGTGCATTGCAAATATTAATGAAAAAAAAATCCATTGTCAATTGTTATTGTTAATTATATTAATACAATCTGACACGGAATACCCCCATGACCTATCTATAAATCAATTAAATTTAATCAAATTACAAGTAAAATACGTAGTTACACATATTAATAAAAGAACAAAATTAAAATATTTTTTTGTTTGTAGCGAGCATAATAACTTTATTTTCAGTATATTTTCATTTGAACCCCTTAAATTGCCAATAAAAAAAAAAAAACTAAAATCCTTTGTTTGAAATATAATAAACAAAATAACCATATTTGAATACATAGGTACTTAAAATTAAATGAAATGGACAATTGGCGAAATGCTTTTAAATGTTCTAAAAATATTATCTAGGCGAGCATATAAACTACGGAACAAATTATTTGTACAGTATTTCATGCGTATATTTAGTAAAAATATTGATTCTGTTCAGTAACTCATTGCTCTGCTAGGGTAATGATTTGTTCAGTGAAAATATTGATTTGTTCAGTAAAATTATTGATTTGTTCAGTATTTTCTCCTTTTACCGAAAATATCAATATTTTTACTGAACATTTGAATATTTTTTTTACTGAACATTCAAATATTTTCCTTATTCAAATTTTTTTATTTACTGAACATTCATTTTAAATACTGAACCAAAAAATAGGTGCCTATAAATTATAATTAACATATTTCAATGGACGATTCAATTAAACTATTGCCAAAATTAAAAGTGTAATAGCGTAATGCGTACCGTCAATGATAAAGTAATAATTTTAACTGCTAATATAGTCTGCCTAAATTTTCAGTTGGATGAGGCTTACATAAAAACTATTCGCAATATTGTTAGACAAGACAGTAAACATTTGGAAAAGCCATTTTTGATTACGACAGTTCAATTTAAAAATATTACCTAACATTTTCCTAACATTTTCATTTTCACTTTTTTTTTTTTTTTTATTTAAGTCTTTCTATGTTTTATCTTGTTGATAGACTTACGTTTTTTTTTATATATATTGCGGACAAAATCTTTATCAAACAGTTGAATAAAATTTATTTATAATGAAAGTAAAAGATATTGAGAAAATAATATCACTGATTGAGTTATGACAGTACATAATAATTTAAGTATAAATAGATTTTCTCTTTTTATTTTTCTTATGCTACAGACTTACAAGAAGATATTTATTATACGATTAATACAAGAAAATTATTACAATCATAATATGTATTAATAAATATTTTCTTATAAATATTTTCAAATTTCGCTTAATAAATTACAATTGATTGAATTCAATAAGCCATTTCTCCGATGATAGCTGCCCGTCAGCAGTTACATAGTTACATAATATCGTATACAACTTTCCCGTTTTCTATACTATGTAATTGCTGGTGGGCAGCTGTTACCGGAAATTTGTCTATATTGTGGCTGTGTATGTCGTCGTATTTTTGGAAGAAAACTGGTGGACATAGAAGAAATTTTTAAAACTACTTTTTTTTTTTTTTATTTTTGAAAATTGATTAATAGACAACACATGATTTTGTTCTCTTACTTCAATCAATAATTATGATTTAATTAATTACGCTAAGAGAATTAATAATAATGTAATAATGGTGAACATAAAATGTCCTAAATCTAACAACCAAAACCACAAATAGATACCTTCGTAAAAATCATAATGAACATTTTTATTTCATTAATCCATCACATTTATGAAATAACATTGTAATCAAATACACATTAACCGTGAGAAACCTAACTATATAGTGTATTACTTTTCTGTTTAAAGGTTATATCAATAAACAATAATATTCGATTTTGCACTTTACAAGTATATGTGCTTGATCTGTTGTGCTACACCATCACTATTTAATAGTTTTATAAAATTGAAAAAATTCAAATCGTGATTATTACTAACATTATTAGTAAATTTATTTTATTTAATTTTTTTTTGCTTTTTTGCTTTTTTCTTTGCACCACACAGCAATAATTATGTGTTTTGTTCAAAATGCAAGCTGACTTAAATAAAATAAGAATAGAAACTAATTTTTTTAAATGTTTAAAACATTTTCAACAATTTGATTTAAATTCCGATTTTTTAATAAATTTTTATTATATTTTATTAAAATTTTATTTTTCCGTCTAGCCTCTAAATAATTATTAAAAAATAATTAATTTCAGAGCGTAAACGAATTTTTTTTTTTTTTTTATTTTATTTATTGTGCAATTTTTTAACTAATATTTGTCCAAGAGCGCGTCTAATAAAATTAAAATTTATTGGTTATCATTTATGTTAAATAATTCAGCAATTAAGTTGCATGAACGTGTAAAACCAACGTTTTATTTTTCTAATTACTTTTCTTTTATGAAAATTACATTAACCGATTGCGGTAAATTTATTGTCCTTCACATAAATCGTCTGTGTTACCCCACCACTAATTAGCATTCACATTCATTTATTTCTTTTTGTTTAAAGCATTCCGCATACATCAAAATAAAAATAAAAAATATAATTGAGAATTTGTTACAAAATAAATTAAGAATTGAATCGCGCAGTTTATTTTTTCTTTATATATATGTAAATATGGCACTCGAACATAAAAATAGATTTTGAAGCGAAAATTAAATATTTACTAATTGCGAAATGAAGTGTCCAATTTTGAATGGAACATTAAAACAAAAGAACAATGACTTGTATAAAGTGTGTCAGTAAATACTTTATGAAGACTGTTACCAATTAAATTGTTGAATATCGATCAAAACGGAATCGACTTACTGCTCTTTGATTTAAATGTAATACAGATCTAGAAAATATTTATTGCCTAATTACAGAGAAGATACAAATTTAATATTTATCAACATAATTTATTATATAATGATTTCCGTTGATTCAGTCACTTAGAGAGTGTGCGCTGCTGACATTAAAATTCCCAAACTTAGGGAGTTTATCGTTACTATATTTTTAAGAAAAACATCTAGTGATTTCCATAGCTGAAATTTTTTTGATTTTGAAAATATTTCACAAAACTTAAGTATTTTCATAATATGTGTGTAGTTTTTTTTTCTTTTTCTTTTTATTATAAAAATTCGCTTAAGTAATTACAGTGATGAAACTTTGACTTAATCTTATCTTTTCTAAATTTATTAATCGTTTACTCTCTTTAGCAATTATAGTTATAGTAGCAGTCGTCTAGTTGTCGTAAGTGTATTTTATCTAATAATAGTAATAGTTTAGTTAGTTACTTAAAAATATATATCACAATATATAACTAATATAAATTCACAACATAAAAACTAATGTTAAACATAAATTTTGATTTCATTTTTATAATAATATAAACTAATCAATTTTTTTTTTTTTTGTTTGAAAAAAGAAAAACATTTTACGAATGGATTATTAAGTTTTAGTAGTTTTGTCAAAATGGTATAAGTTGAAATTTTCCACACATCAACATTTATTTACTAAAAATAAATTCAGTAATTCATAATTCTCAGAAATACATGGATCAACGATTTAATTTTTGATTCTTGTGAAGTTTATTTTGAGGTATCGTTTCAATTAACTTAATGTAGGATCACATGATATCCCGCGCAATTACAATCGAAAGATTAGACTTACAGAAAATCGATTATTAAGAAATAGTTTTATGTTAAAATTCCGTATGGATTTTGATAATTATAATTTTGCTGGACAAAGCTATTATAAAATTGTATAGAATAAATAATATCGCAATTTGATTTATATCTTTGAATACAAGGTCCGTCTGACGCAATTAATATGTAAAATTGTTGATTTTTATGCCAAAACTACTAAAAATTTTGAATTTTTCAGTTCATTATTTTGTTTTTATCACTTTAGGCACAAAGTTTATTGTTTCAGTGGATATTGTTTGTAAATAAAATGTTATGTTTGTCTAATACTTAATTAAATAATTATTGATTTACAAATAATAAAATATAAATTTAAATTTTTTTTTTTTTTATTTTTGTGCTGTACTATTGCATAGTGTTTTCTTGCTAAAAAAAAAATATATTTTCAGTATTCTTTAATATTTAATTCACAACAAATTATGCCTGCCCTTAATATCAATTAAAATCATTGACAATTTTCGGTTCTTATTATTATTATTATTATTATAATTTTTCCCCTTTTTTTTTTTGAATTCTTTAAAATTCTAACTATTTTTTTTTTCTTTTTTTTTTTCTCTTATTATAATAATAATAAGTTATTATAAAAACGATATTAAAATTTAATGTAAAATAGTTGCTGCACCAAATTTACTCTCAAATTAAATCGAAAATCAATAATTAATGTATTTAAATTTATATTGTATAACAATATAAATTATTTTTTATTTTTATTGTTAGTGTGAGAGAGAGAGAGAGAGAGAGAGAGAAAATAGAATGCAAAATAAAAACAAAATTATTTCAAAAATATACATTTTTATCAGTAAAAATTAGGAAGTTCAAATAATACCCTCGTTTTCTTATTATTATTATTTTTTTTTTTTTTCAAATTTTAAATTTCAAATTGTTTTTTTGAGCCATTCAATATTAAAAGTTTAAAATAAATAAATAAATAAATATTATTCGTCCAAATAGTAGTGAGTCGTTCTCTTTTGTAAAGAAATCCATATATGCTTTTGACTATTTCTAATTTCAAACATTAAATTGATGTTTGCCATATTTTTGAATTCGTACATATTTACAAATTATGAGACAGAAAATCTCGTCACTAAAAAAATACACTCCAATTTGAAGCAAATATAAGAACAATTGATTAAACATAAATTAGTCATAAAATTGACTAATTAGAAAATAATAATTTCTAATGAAATATATAAAAGCACAAAAAAGAAGAGAAATGTTTAAAAAAAAAAAAATTATTAAATGTAAATGAATAACATAACAACATATTATAAATGTATGACACACTTTATCTTATTGTTAAATAACATTACAGATGTGTAAATGTTTGCAATAAAGCGTGCGGTTTATAAATTGTTATTAGTTTCACTGTGTCAATTTTGGTGTACCAATGGCACAAAAGTATTGAAATTTAAACAATTTTTGTAAATTAAAAAAAAAAATGTTATATGTTTTGTAGTGACTGGTTTTTAATAAAATTTAATATTATTATTAAAATTTAGAATATTTCAATTGAAAATTGGGTGTTTTTAGAACTTCTTCATAATCACTACTTTTTTTTTTCTTTTTTTATTATTGAAAATCATATTTAAAAATAAAATTATAATTATTAATAATTATGATTTATAGAATGATGTGAGTTTCTGTGTTGTGTCAGAAGGAGAAAAAAGAGAGTTTGTAGAATAAAAATGAGTTTCATAGTTTAATGTTTACTTAATGATTTTAATCATTAAGTCAATTAAGACGCCGTCGATACTGTTGTTGTTGTTGTTGGTGTTGGTGTTCTTCAAATGAATGTAATAGACTATTCACATCGTCATTCTTTTCAAGTATTTCAATTGACTGTCATACAAAATCTAATTCAGTTTTAGTTTTATACATGCGCCGTTCCATTGTACGTTCAAACCATTTTTTTAATTCGGACACAATAAATACGGACGATGTTAATGATACCAAAAATATTAAATCATATGCGGTGAGCGCTTCTGTTTGAAAAACCATTTGTAATGGAGGAAAATAGATGACCAATAATTGACCAATCAATGAAAATGCAACAGCAAACAAAAACATTTTGTTGGTAAAGAAGCCAATTTTAAAAATACTTTTAGTTTGTGAGCGACAACTTAACGCATTAAACATATCGAATAGAACAAAACATGTAAATGTCATGGTTGTGTCACGTTTTGTTTTACCCGCTGATCCATCAGCCATTTCACGTTGAAATACCCATAGTGTGCCCAATATTATAATACTGGCAGATAGTAAAACATTAACAATTACAGATTTCGTAATCATTGGTTGTTTAACATTACGTGGCCGTTGACGAAGTACATCCTGATCAACTGATTCAACACCAAGGGATTGTGCTGTAATTTTTTTTTTTTTTTTTTTTTAGATATTAGATAAATATTTAACTGAGCTTAAGAATTTATTAATTTAATGTATAATATTACCTGGTGGTCCATCCATAATGATATTGATCCATAAAATTTGCATTGCATTTAGTGGATTTGGTATTCCCATTAATGTTGATAATGCAATTAGTGATAATGCTGCTATAGATGTACTTAATTGAAAACGTACAAAGTTCCGAATATTATAAAATATTCCTTTTCCTTCTTCAATGGCAGCACTGGTATTAAAAGAAAATTTATCATATAATATATTTATATATTTATGTATACTTATATGCAAAAAGTTGTAATTGTTTTTTTTTTTTGTATTATTTACGTAGGGCATACAAGTACCATTAAAATCGAATAAAAAGTTTGGAGACCGTAGAAATATAAAATATAATATATATTTAATTTAGATAAGTTATATACTTACATGATTGTATGAAAATCATCATTAACTAATATCATATCAGATGCTTCCTTGCAGACATCCGTACCATTTTTACCCATTGCAATTCCAATATCGGCACGTTTTAATGCAACACCATCGTTGACACCGTCACCTGTCATACCAACAATATTTCCAGTTCGTTGAAGTGCCTATACAAAAAAGAAATCAATTATTTTTATAATTTAATTTGAATTTTTAGTTGCATTAGCAATTAATCTTTAAAAAAACCTTACTTTAACTATAATGACTTTGTGCTTTGGTGTAACGCGATAAAATATGCTAACATTATTGATTATTTTTTCCAACTGCATGTCAGACATTTGGTCCATATCATTTCCAGATAATACTTGATGATGAACTGTATCCAAGCCGATTAAATTTGCTGTAATTTAATCATAAAATATTACAAATGAATAATTTCTAATCTATGAAATATTATGATATTTTGGAAAAATACTGTATAAATTCCTATTTATGCTACCGAAAATATATGTATATAAAATATAAAATTTTACCAATTGCAACAGCCGTTTCCTGCGAATCACCAGTAACCATCTTAACGCTAACACCACTTTGTCGTAATACTTCAATTGATTCACGTACCAATGGTCGAGGTGGATCTGTTATACCAACAATTCCCATATAAATTAAATCTTGAAAAGATTTTCCTTTGGCCAATGCCAATACACGTAATCCTTTTCGTCCAACTTCATATGCTTCAGCTAAAAACTCCGCTTCATTTTGTTTGGTTAATGGAATGATTTGTGCGCCGTACACTATTGAGCGAAACGTAATATAAAGAAAATAATTATTATATTTTTTATAAATAAAAATTAATTTTAGTTATCAGAAACAGAAAATAAATATGAAATAATAAAAAAAAATCTTCTTTTCATTTTTATCAAACGTATTAACAATAAAAAAAAATTAAATTTAAAAACAACTGTCTTACAAGTGAATTCGTTGTACCTGATATACAAATACCAAAATACAAAGTTTCTCTAAGGTCCATATCATTGCTACACGTAAGCTGCTAGCAGTTGAAATTTACCAGCTGAAAAGAAGATATTTCTAAAAGTATTGATCGGATCTATTTGAAGTAAAGGCAAAAATGTTAGTCTCTCAAAAACACACATTTTGTTCACACATTATTTTAGTGTAGCTTGTATAATTTTCGAAATATCTTAGTTTAAGCCGCTAATTTGTAAAATTTGCATATTAGCAGTGTACAAGCTACACTAAAATAATGCGCGTTTTTGAGAGACTTACATTTTTGTATTTACATCAAATCAATCCGATCATTACTGAAATATCTTTTTTTCAGCTGTTAATTTCAGGTGCTAATAGCTTACGTGTACTAAATGAAAGTTTTCAAATACATATTATGTATTCATATTAAATTGATGTTCTAATTCATATATAATTTTTTTTTTATGAATACATAATCTTTGGATTCATTTTAACTAAATAAGTTCTGTATTAAGTCATTATCAAGATTGTATGTATTTCATATATATGTATTAGGGTGGTCCAAAATTTTTTGAAACCGTTTCGAAACCGTTTTAGAAACCGTTTTGAAACCGTTTCAGAAACCGTTTCGAAACGGTTTCAAAATGGTTCCTAAAACGGTTTCGAAACGGTTTCGAAACCATTTTGAAACCGTTTTAGAAACCATTTTGAAACCGTTTTAAATATGTATAAACTCTACTAATTATGAAACCGTTTCATAAACCATTTTTAAACCGTTTCGAAACGGTTTCGAAACGGTTTCAAAAAAGGTTTCAAAACGGTTTCTGAAACGGTTTCAAAAAATTTTGGACCGCCCTAATATGTATTGTTTGTTATTGTAAGACGTATTAAATAATTATTGTAGTTACCATATTTTGTACATTGGGGTAGTAGCATTTCGAGTGCTCCCTTAACATAATACATTTCCTCTTTATTATTACTATACTTTGGTACAACTTTAACGGCCATAATTTTTTGTTCTGAGCTAAATGGATACTCTTGTAAACGAATATATTTATCGTTTGCTGCATACAAACCACATTTCATAGCAACTGACAATAATGCACCTTCAGTTGGTTGTCCCAGTAAAGAATCATCTTGTATTATTGCATTATTACAAACAGCACCGATTTCCAATAACGATGAAATACTCTGGCGCGCCATTTCGGTACTATTACATTCACGAATATGAATTTCGCCTTGATCATTATACCCAGCACCGGTCACATCAGCCATATAACCATCAGATGTTATAATAACCGTAACAGTCATTTCATTTTTAGTTATTGTTCCAGTTTTGTCGGAACAAATTACATTAACACAACCCAATGTTTCAACTGTTGGTAGTTTCTTAACAATACAGTTTCGCTTGGCCATACGCATAACACCCAATGCTAATGTTACGGTCACAACAATTGGTAGACCTTCTGGTATTGCAGCTACTGCTAAACTAACACCAATCGTAAACATTTCAACTAATGCTCGATTTTGTAACCAGCCCAAAAACATTATTATGCCAATTATACAAAATGAATAGAAACTTAATTGTGCGCCCAGTATATCCATAGATTTTTGCAATGGAGTTTTTGGTGCCTCTTCAGCTTGCATCATTTTAAATACTTCACCAAATTCACTACGTTCACCAGTACTAACAACAATTCCTTTTCCATTACCACATCTCACCAAAGTACCCATAAATGCAATGTTACGCATTTTCGTATGATCTTTTGTTGCATTGTTTGTACCATTGATACCACCGATGTTATTATTGAATAAAATATCGGATATTTTACTAGCTGGTTCGGTTTCACCAGTAAAACTTGATTCATCAATTGACAAATCGATTGTCTCGTACAAACGACAATCCGCTGGAACTCGGTCGCCAACATTTAAATAAATTATATCGCCGGGTACAAGTTCGCGTGCCAAAAATGTTTCAACACGGCTTTCACGTAAGCTGCAAAATATAAAACAAATGATTATTATTAAATATTTTATTGGATATTTTAATAGCAAAAAAAAAAAAAAATATTGAAGACTTACCAATGACATTCTGGGGGTACAAGTTTCTTTAATTCCTCTAAACTTTTTTCTGAGCGATATTCTTGAATGAATGCAACTGTCACAACAATTATTATTGCTATGGTAATGCTAGCCGCATCATCAAATTGTCTCATGAAAATGCTGACGAGAGCCGAGCCTGATTTATAATTAAAGAAAGTATATTTTTATTACAAAATTGTTGTTCTTATCTTTATATTTTAAAATATCAACAGCATATAAATCATATTTTAAACAGAACAAACATTTTTTTGGTTATTCATTACATACATAGTTTAGTTGTTATGCGACAAAAGCTATTGCAAATAAAATGTTATACATTGACGTAAAGATAACACATTAATATATTTAAATTAATTTCTTATCAGCAATAAAACAATTCATTTCGATAATTAATTCAATAGTTCAGATTCATTTTCGCAAAATATATTTACTTTACGTTATAATTAATTTGAATTAAATGAGTCTATAAGTTTATTATAATATCGTCAGCAATAATGAAACGCATGCACTGAAATTAGATAACACTCATACATAAATTTCTCGTGACAAAAAATATCATTAAATTAGTATTTTTTCTTCAAGAATTTCGTAGCGAGAGCCTTTAATTATTTTTCATGGGATAAATGGATAAATGGATAAATGGATAAATGGATAAATTGGAAGATAGGCTCATGTTTACTGAATTCTTGGATCAATCGGTTCATTGGAAAGAAAGTTTCTAAAAAAAAAAACGATATTATTTCTATTTTGGCAGTACCAGAGAGAGAAAAAAGAAAAACCGAACTATCTAAAGCTCATAAAAATAGATAAATTATTGCTAGGTGTTTTTATCATAAATCATTGCATTGCATATGCACAGGTTGTTTTTCTGATATTAAAAAAGACGCTATAAAAAAATAATTTCAAGTAGGTACTCAAGTATTCCATTATAAAAAAAAAACATTTCTTTTATCTGTCTATATGGCTGTCTTAAATTTGCTATGTTTAGCCAAACAGAGGAAAACAAACGGTTTCAACGACCAATGAATTTTTTGAAATTAAATATTATTATGAGAAAAAAGAACGTACCAACGCAAATGCATATTGAATATTTATGACAAAAACTTTGCGCTAAACATTTAAAAAAAACACGTGAATTTAAATTACCGACGAAACATGTTTAACCAATGGATATCTGTTTCTATAATTTTACTATATTTTCACGAATGAAAATTATCTACAAAAAATTTCATAATCGTCATTTAACTTTATGCAAAATGAATGAAATGTAACTAAAAAAAAAATAATTAATTCCAAATATATTAAAAATATGTCAGTGGTTGCAATAAATTAAAAACTGCTTAATTTTTTGTTCTGATTTTGAAATGAATTATTGAGCGCTCATTTCAATTATTATATGGATAAAAGAAAATTTGATGAATTCGTTTTTAAATACATACCCAATAACAATAGAATTAATGGATTTTGAAATTGTTGAGCATATTTTTTCCACGTTGGATCTTCTTCTGTAGCATTCAATTCATTGTAGCCAACAAATTTTGCACGATATTTTGCCTCCGACCATGTTAATCCAGTGCGTGTATCAACCCGTAATCTAGCCGCAACCTCATTGGCAGCATATACTGATGCGTCAGCTGTTGATGGTAACATTTCTAATTCTAAAAGGGAGCTATCGTCCGACTAGAAAATAAAATTATTATTAAAAATGTGTTAGTAAATTGCATATTTGGATGTATTTAAGTGCAAACACTACATGAATGTGTTGCATCATGTGTAATAATGTACTTATATCGTTTCACTTCGATATTTAATTAACATTGACAATATTTGGCTTGTCATTTACAGATGTTTGAAAACAATAAACTGTTAATTAATATACAAAACAGAATAATAAGATAATATTAGTCTTAAATTAAATATCGAAACACATTTTTCAAGGAAAAAATTTAATACAGTATTATCCCTCTAAATAGTCCACCATCGGTCCACATATAGATTTTTTTTTTCTTTGTAAACATAAAATTTATAATTTGTAAATGTGTTTTATCATATGAGGTTTTGGAAATGTGAGCAGCACGGTCTACTGTTGTTCAAAAAAAAAAAACATGGTCGACTTAGAAGATAAAATTTGTACTACGTATTTTGGTCCAGGTAGAAGGATAATACTGTAATAATAATAAAAATCTATAAATATATTTGGAGAATACGTTTATTCAGCTGTGTAGCAATGACATATAAGTTCTTTTTCACTGATGAATAAAATTTACTAAGATTCTTATAAATTCGTTTGCATATCCCTTAAATTTTCGTAGTAAAATATATAAAATGATTCCGTTTATATTCGAAATGTAACAAAAACTGCTTAAATGATGATTAGAAATACTGTTTAATATTTTGTTTCATTTTATTAAATATTATATTAATATACAACAGGTGACAGATGCATTCATTGATAATCAATTGAAAAACTCTTTATTCTATAAAAAAAAAAAAAAAGAAAATAAGGAAAAGGTAGATCGCTTGCGAACAAATATTTTATAACGTTTGTAACTTATAGATACGCATTAATTTTCATTACGAAATCTATTCTTTAAATCATTTGATATTGGAATCCTTAAATTGTTTCGAAATGAAATTTCTAAGAAATAAAACGGTTATATTTGATATAATAAAAAAAAAACTGATTGAAATGAATGATAAACTTATATATATATATCATTTTTTTTGTGGAATTCTCATTAATGTATAAGTTATGTTATATTCATGAAATTGGATTGAACCTTCCCGATATCAGCTATTATGTTCGATTACAATTTATTTTTTGTGACAATCTAATTGATTTTTGTTTCAATATCAATCTACTGTCAACATCACCAACAGAATGAACAAAATAGCAGAAAAATTGATAGTTGCGTGCACAGCCTGCTGTGTTGGTGACAAGCAAATTTTGAAATGAATATATTATTTAAAGCGAAAACTGTTAAAACAAATTGAACAAAGACGATAAAAATTAATTTGCAAAAGAAAACTATTTATATTTATCTGTCAAAAACAGTTGGTCGTTAAAAACAAATACTCCATTATTATTATAAATATTTCCTATTATTAATAAACAGAATTTAAATATATTTTTCCAAACGTGAATCATGTCAAACAAGTTTGTATCGCATTTTTGTCATATACAATATGAAATATGAGTTCAAAAGATTAACAAAACAGCGAATAAATAAACGGCATAATCGTTAAATTGTATTATTAATTTGCAAATGTATGATAAAATCGTTAATGATCACTGATCAGTCATCGTAATGTTCAATATAACAATTTACCGTTCTTCTATAATGCGATAGGCGTTGTATTATGAAAAAAAAATAAAAAAATATTTAATTTCTTTATTGAATGTAAAATAAATATTTTATTAATTACATTTTTCATTTAAAACATTCTGCCAATGGATTAGTACACACGACCTTAACTTTTTTTGTCTTCAGAAATGAATTAAAATATCTCTAAACATAGTTCAATGCATTTGAGCTTAGTTTTGGTATTTCTTTTTTAAACGTTGTTAAGACTAACTAACGTTAAGAACATTTTTTTTTGATTTAACAAAGGAATTTTTCAAAATATTCGATGTATAAAAACCATAAAGTAAGCAGATTGATTCGCATTACATATCGTAAAAAATATACTGAATATCATTCATTCATTTGCTTAATTACAGACAAAATCCTTCAGTGTAATTTTAGAAAATTCCTTTGTGTGTACGGCTCCAAATTAAAACTTTAGAAAATATATATATGTATTTCTCAATTAAATATCACTGCTAGAGAGTCTAATCAGCAATCAAAATGTATATCTTCTCTTTTATAGAGACTTCTTCATTTTGTTTAAAAAGAAAATATTAAAAGGAAAAGAAAAATACGACATAAAATTGTTAATTAGTAAAGTAAATCCTTTAAAACAAATAAATGTACATTAAGACATGATTATTTAATTGAATTTTGAACTAAATAGAATATATTTGAGTAGAAATAGCTGGTACTCATCCATATATTAATTTCTAATATAATTTACTTACAAGTTAATTTATGATGCAATAGTGTACACTCATTTAAATAATAAATGATTCATTCATTATGAAGTAGGAAAGTAGCAATAGGCAAGCTAAACGTTTTTGAATAAAACAATAGCAAATATATTGATTAAAGCAAATAAATACAGAAACTCTTGTTCTATATATGTTATACTTACACATAAAATTTAAACATTCTACCCGCATCATGCTCCTTTCGCCCGTCAACCTCAATAATATAACCCTATAAAACAAGTTCTCTCTATATATTTGTATTTAATATACCAAGAATAGAACAAGAACCAAGACTTTCATGTAAATTAATTATTACTAAAATACATAAACGTTTATACATATATCTCTTTATATAATCTACCTATGCGAATGTATAGTACACATTCGAATGCAATGCGCGCAATCAGAAATATTAAATGAAATGAAATAAAAACCAGCAAAGTGGAATATAAAACCACAAAAAGCCAAAAAAAAGAAAAAAAAAACTACTACACAGTTTTATACTAACTTTATTTTCAAGTAAATCGAACAACCACCCAAATATCGATTTTTCACCGTTTCTCTCGGTATTTTTTTTTTGTTTTCTTTTCTGAATTTCACTGTTGTTATGAAATATTATCACCGACAAACATAACATTCAATTTGATTCATTTATTTATCATAATATAATATTTTATAAAAACTTATTTTTATTTCCCACAAAAATATTGTATTAAATAAAATCATAGTTTAATTTGATTTTTCTATTTGATGTTGATGTATCGAAATGCAAAATAATTGAATTTTTGTGCATTGACGTAGTTACTTATGAAAATATTGAAATATATGGGTATTTCCAAAGTGCGGATAGAGTAAGAAGAGTGACCTCTCATATTTTGGTGGAGCTGTTTGTCTTTTTTGTGTGTAAGTCAAACGAAGCTAACGATACACTTAACTAGAAAAATTTTCATCATCGAGAACAATGGAAAATATAAGAGGATTCACTCTATTTTTTATTGTACGGTAAATCAGTTTATTTTACTGTATTTATAGTATTTGTTGGAAATTTTGGCAAGACCTTTGATATTATATAGTCTTTCCTTGACATGAACCATCATGATGTATATAATAAGTTCAACGGCACTCAAACCTCTTGTATTCCGTAACATAGTAAAAAAAAAAAAACCAGCCCTATGAAATTCATTATCACATGCAAACGCCACTGTTATACTACGATACATAGTAAGATAGTATCGTATAAAAAAATATATATGCGAAAATCTAAATATGCTATAAAATATATACTTAAGTACAATCTTGTGATTGCAAATCGTAGTATAATTAAGATTTTTTAATATATAAACCACGATAATAGCAGCAATTAACTATAATATAGCTTTAAGTGAATGTGATTTGATAGATACCGACAAACCAACAATCCGACAACTCGTGTTTAGATAAAATAAAATATAACTTTTTTTATAAAAAAACGTAATAGTAAAAAAAAAAAAAATATATATAGAAAAAAAAGTAAAGCGTACAATGTCTGATGTGGATGTCGATAGTTGTTATGGTATGATGTATGAATCAGGTGGACTAGTTGGGGAGAATGTACCAACAAGTAATAAATATAATAGGAATGATAAGGAATACATTTTTTTATTTTTTTTGGTGAGTACGTATGTATATCGATTTTTTTTTCACATCAATTTTCTCAATAACGAAATGAAAGTCCATTAGCTCCAACAAAGAGAAGAAATATAAATTATAATTGCATATAATCGGTCTATTTTTAGAATCATTTCTTTTAACAAAAAAAAAGAAAAACAAACCAGCTGTTTATATACAGAAAGAGTCTAAACTTCTCCTTTTTTTCTTTTTTCTTTTTAACTAAGTAAGTCATATTGCGCCCGTAATCGAAATAATTACCAACAATGTATAAAATGAAAGATTCATGAATAAAGTAGAAAAAAATTGAAATATATGGGGTCACTAAATCGATTACAATGAACTATAAAATAGCTTACCGTTTCTGTTGAATGGGAATCGTCTTTAGATGATAGAAGATTATCATCCAATAGTAAATCACCCTTTATATTAGTCGGCACTTTTTTATATTTTGAATAATCATTGATTACTTTGATTGATTTCATTATTTTTATTAAGGATTAGTAACTTTTCGTATGAATTTAATTTAAATAAATATATTTTTATTTACATTGTTAGGATATGTTCAAATTATCATTATAAATAGAGCCCCGTCACATTACACGTCAATTAGATTAATGAATATTAAAAAACACCAAACAGTTGACAAACCAGCCAGACACAACACACATATACGAATAAATTGTGGGTTTTTTTTTTGTGGCACAAACATCAGCAAAATGGATTACAACTAAATAGCACAAACCGCACAAAAGCAACAAATGTATCTATCGTATGTGAATTGCGGCTGCGTCAATGTTGACTTATAAAATTCATTCGCCATTGTCACTTTTTTATTTTTAGCGTAAAATGGATATGTTTAATGGTATTCTTGAGGTAATCGTTTAAATAACTAGAATTCTATAAATAAATTTGGCAGTTACACAGGGCACATTTTAATGTTAATTAAAAAGAATTTTCAAAGCAAAAAAAAAACTGGTAACTGGTATAAAATTTAAGTATTGATGAATTTCTATCGAATAAATAATGTCTGTATTTCAATAAATAAAAAATAGTTCGTAATTAGAAATCTCTTGAAAGTGATTATAATTTAGTCCAAATAAACTCAAAAAGAATATATTGTTCCTAAAAACTATATATACACTAAAATTTGATCCCTTAAGCCGAGAACACAGTACTAACAACATTATTGTCAAAATTAAAAAGTTTATTGTCGAAAATGCATTTTCTATCTTTTTTTAAATTATTTTTTTTCCTGAACAATAGAAATTGGACAATAATATTGTTGAAAATTGGAAAATAAGCTTGCTATTGTGTTCTCAGCATTAATATATTTTCTAATTAGTGGATTTTTGTTTTTGCAATCATTCCTTATTGAAAATGTGAAAAATTGGTTAAAAAAAAAATCAAATTGATGAAATCATATCCAGGAACTGAATACTAAAGAGCACTAATTAACTTCGTACAGGAAGCTCACGAAAAAAACAAAAATAAATAAATAAATAGTAAGCATTAAAATTGTAAATCATATCAATTGTGAATTTCATTCGACATTTAACGTTGTATCATGATAACCGCGCGGAGTCAAATTAAATTCAATCAATTTTATTTTATGTACATAGCACAAAATAAAATCTCTTCTCAGTAGATAGTTAGCATACATTTTTCTAGTTGTTTAGTATCGAAAATACAAAGAATTAAAATATCGAAAACAAGAAATCCTCGTATTATGAATTATTTTTCATTGGTGTGTAAATTGTGTATTAATATAGTTTCCTGAACCCTTATAATTGAAAGAAAAATTCGTAAATTTTGGTTTTGTGTCAGTTTATAAAAATTGTATGCATAAATATGAATCTGTGAATCGCGCACAATGGGTCACATAAAAAATTACGCATATTGAATGAGATTTAGATTATCATGTGAATATATTTTTAATATAAATAGTATTGAAATTAAGAAGATTATGTATTTGTGCGATTGACGGGGTCGTATATTCTACATAAAGCGTAGCTCTTTAAATAAAAAGAAAAAAATGTTTACAACTGACCGAAGAGCAAAAAAAAAACATTGTTTTTATCAATTTTAAACTACGTATTGAATGTGTAATAAATAAAATAAGAGAAAAAAAAATAGCTGACGAAATATATTCGCTGATCGGCTGACCTATCGACCTATAAAGCCAAGAGTGAAATGTTAAAATTATAATAATTTTAATAAAAAAAAACAAAGCTAATTTTTCAAATTTATGGAAAGCCAAAACATCTGTAAGACAAAAGAAAAATGAAGTTTAGATAACTTTCCGATCAATTCTAGAAATAATCAATTACCGCATCAGCACTAATATATATAGTATTCCTAAATTAAGAATCATCCATAATATCATCAGAACAAGGGGACATAATAATTATATAAATAAAATGCGATCAAAAAATAAGAGCAATTGTTAATTAACAATAATTGAAATAAATTAATAAGGAAATGCGATGAGAAATTAATTATAAATGCATAAACATTGACAAATGTATATGCAATAGACATATGCTGAAACTTCGTATATAGTCACCACAATCATATTACATACTTATATTCATTTTTTTTTTCATGTTCGTACGCATTATCTCTTTCATTGTTAAATAAGTACACTTGCACATAACAATTTATTTTTTACTTTTTCATTTATTGTAACTTTATCGCATAAAATAATAATTGCCCATGACATGACCATGATAATTAGTAATAATATTAATAAGCTTACAAGCAATTGACTAAGACACTAAAAAAAATCTAGAGTTCTCGATTTAAATATATAAATGTATAATATAATAGTAAATATACTGAAGATAATAAAATTCTTTGAATTTAAATAATTGTATTTGTCACTTTCATTAGATTATTGGACGCAGAAACATCTAAGCACAATAAATATTCATAATGTTGTATAATAAAATTATATTAATTGCGTTTTATGTGACAATAAATCATTTTGGTTCAACATTAACGAATCAGTGTAGTCGCACACCACAAGGCCATGGATATGAGTCTAAGACACCAGCTGATGGACGCTTTCATATAAGAATATTAGAAAATAC
Source organism: Catotricha subobsoleta (assembly GCA_011634745.2). Lineage (NCBI taxonomy): Eukaryota > Metazoa > Arthropoda > Insecta > Diptera > Cecidomyiidae > Catotricha > Catotricha subobsoleta. Next base: position 46,018 of record JAABKK020058868.1, read on the forward strand.
ATCAAAATATGTGCCCGGAAAAACTTATACAAGTAAGTTAAACCGAAAATATGTGTGAATAAAACAAGTTATCAAAAATGATGTAGCAAACTTAAAATTATTGTTATTTTCTACATTTAACTTATTGATGGTTTGAGTAAATAAGCCAAATTTATTCATAACTTCTAATCACGTTTATTTAGTTTTCTGAATAAAAATAAAATAAATTGTTTTAATTCCAATCTCACATATATTTTAAATTTAAATATTTAAGATTATTTCCACTGAATGAGTGAAATTGAATATAGAAAATGGAAATTCAAAGAGAAATTAAATAAAAAAAAAGAAATGGAAATTAAAATAAAAAGAAGCAATGAATTAATTAAACCATTGAAAATTTAAATTTGATTTGAAATATCGGATAGTTATTGTGTCTACTTTTGTTTTTCAAAGAGACTTCGTATGGGTTGCTGCAGAAAACATTAAATTAAATTTATTTTATAACAATTTTTTTCGTATTTAAATTTAGTTACATTAGAGGGGATCGAAACAGTAACAAAAGGTATACGAAATAAATTTATAGAATTTATGTTAATCGTTGAAAAGAAGTCAAATGATTCAAATCGTTTAGTAGAGGTGAGAAACTCATTTTTATACATATTTTAAAGTGAATGATTGAATTAAAATATGAACTAAACTTTAATTTTTTTTTTTTTTATTTCATTAATTTCACAAGGATTTTCCAAGTAGATCTCATGGTGTTTTTACATTGATTCATGGAAATACACTAACAAAATTAACGTGCGCTAATATGGTGACTCATACAACATCCACACCAAAAAGTGAAATTCAGGTAAATTAATTTTAAATATTATTTATTTTTAATTTTTATTTCTGAAGCTTAATAATGTATTATTGAATAAGTGCGCCTTTCATTTAACTTTTTCTATTATAATCTGTTGTAATATAGGTACTATGGACAGCTCCACAAGTCGATAGTGGTTGTATTGTATTTCGTGCAACTGTAATTGAACATCGTGATGTTTGGTATATGGACGATGGTCCATTGAGTAAAGAGCTTTGTGAAGATGATCAAAATCTGGAAGATATTTATACGTTACCAGTAAACCCATGTTGTGCTTGTGCCGAAGCAAAATATGAAGTAAGACATTTTTCTTATAATTTATTTTGAGGACTAGAAATTATATTTTTATTCAAATTTAAGTTAACCTTTGAAGGACTATGGTCACGTAATACACATCCGAAAGATTTTCCAACAAATAATTGGGTTACACGGTTTAGTGATATTATTGGTGCAACACATGCTATAAATTATAAGTACGTATTGAATGAATACAAATAAAAATTGTAAAATTTGATTATTTTTTTTTATTTGAACAAAGATTTTGGCAATATGGTGAACGAGCTAGTGAGGGTTTAAGACAAGTTGCTGAACATGGAGCCACAAGAATGTTGGAAACAGAACTAAAAGATCGAGTAAATAATATTTAAATTAAATTGATATTGATATATTGAACAATGCTTTCCGTTTCAATTTAGAGTGAACACATTCGTACAATTATAAAAGCTCGTGGTCTATCTTATCCAAATGTAACGGGTAAAACGTTTGCAGTATTTCGTGTAGATCCAGTTAATCATCTTGTATCATTTGTATCAATGATTGATCCATCACCGGACTGGTTTGTTGGTGTATCTGGTTTAGAATTATGCACAACAAATTGTAGTTGGATTGAAAATAAAGTCGTAGAATTATTTCCATGGGATGCCGGTACAGATAGTGGACCTACGTATATCGTAAGTTTATTTTAATAAGATTTTTTCTTTCGAATTTTTTTTCAAAAATAATTAATGTATTTTTGCTGTAATGTCTTTCAGTCACCCGATCAACCAACCAATCCTAGAGATCATATTCGACGTATAAAACCAGATTTTCCAAATGATCCACGATCTCCCTTTTATGATCCAACTGCCTTAAGAATGAAACCATTAGCCAAATTAACATTGCTAAGACAACGTTTATATGAAAAAAATTGTGAAAATCAGAATGGTAAATAATATTGTTGTACCGTGTTGTTCGAATTAAAATTGCTTACTGATAATGGTTTTTTAATTATTAGGTGAATCAGGAAGCGATGCTGATAACAATGCTTGCCAGACGGGACCATGGAGTAAATGGAGTAGATGTGAATGTGGTAGTGGATCTCGATATCGCCAACGAACATATATTAATGTATTATTAGCTACTCGTGTTGGCTGCCGAAAAGAATTAACAGATCGCGAGAGTTGTAACTCCCCTTGTAGAGGAAATAGTGAAGGTAAACCAAAATAGACCATCGGCATATTCTTTAAATTAACAATAATTACTCCAATCCTTGTGTAAAAATATTTTCATACCGTAAATATTATGAAATTCATGCCATACAAGGAATTTCAAGGTAGGTATATTTTGGAACCTTCATACCATATATAATACCTCTTTATTCAATCAAGGTATATTTTATACCATAATGAGGTAAAGTATATTTATGGTGTGATAGTTCCAAAATATATTTTGCTACACGGTATAACAATATTTTAATTTTTTTTTTCATGAGGGGAAAACAACTGAAATTTGATCAGTTTCATTTATTTATTTTCAAAACATCCCTTACAAACCTTACATACCTCACATACCTTATTTAATTTATCATAGAGATTGAAAACCCAGTTACAGAGGCTAACTGTGCATTAACCGCCTGGAGTGAATGGTCTGAATGTTCACGTAAATGTGGCAATGGTACGCAACATAGAGAACGAAAATATGTTATGACAAGGGCCAAAAAATATTGTGAAGTATGCTTATTCTTTTAATAAATAAGAAAAGATTTAAATGTTTGTTATTTTCCATTTTTTTTCTAACCTTAGGGTGGCCAATTTCATCCGGTGTTAACAGAAGAACAAGATTGCATGATTACTGAATGTATTGGTGAAATTCCAGATTCTAATTCAGACGATTCAATTAAGGTAAAAAAACGGTTTTAAGAAAAATAAACTGCAAACAATTTGCTTTTATTTAATACTTAACTAAAGAATGAAATTATAATAATCTATTCAATAAGATATTGAAAATTAAATTAATGTATTCAGAATTATAAGTATTAACCAATTAATGTGATTGTTACTAACAATTTAATAACAAAATAACAAATAATTTTTGATAAAAAAAATAATATAATTAATATATTTTAAGTACAGTGTTGTATACAGATCACATTTTTAATGAACTCTGCATATTCTTCACAAAAAACTGATCTAGATCGCGATCTGTAAATTGTTTAAAAAGAAAATAACATTGAAAATACATAATATTTTGTAGCGACCGATATAATATATTAATGTTGAATAAATTAATTACTATTTTAACGTTTTTATTAATTTTATTATGGTCATTAATCATAGAAATAGTATATTTAAAATCAAGACAATCTGTCTTTGCCTATTTCAGAAAAAATGATCTAAGCAAAATATGTAGATCGGTCGATTTAAATCGCGATTTAATCTATTTTTAGATATTTAGACACCAGATCTAGGAATGAACTAAAAATATATTAGATCGCGATATGTATCCAACACTGTTTAAGTATTAAGAAACATATTATTCCATTAGGAATTTGAGAAATCATAATTCAATGCATATATCCATTGTAACCTCTATAGAGTTCGTCTCGTCATAAATTCTATTTTATGTGTGTTGTTTAAGGCCAAATTATTAATCGGATTGTTTTAGTTGAACATGAATTTTATAATAATTAAAACATTTTTAGAGACGTGACTCTATAGAAGAAAAAATACCGGGAAATAGTTTAACTAACTTTTTTAAAAAAGTTCTAAGTATTAACAAAATATTGTAATCTAAGACCACGAAACCAAATTTTATGTGATTTTTAATAATTATAGAAAATATTTATTATTATTTAATAACCAGTCTTTTCAATATTACGATATTTAATGATCCGGAATTGATGCAATTATAAGGTATAGAAGATGAGTAAATACATATTTTGTCTTAAAAATTGAAAGCTCTTAGAATCACAATGCAACGTCATATTTTCACCAATTCTACCCATAACATTACCCATCGATATAATTGAAATTATAATTTCCTATACATAAATACTAATTTAAGTACTTATTAGTAAGCTACAATTACTGCTTTGATTCAAGTGCTTAAAATTAAGTATTGCTTGCTATTCATAAATATCTATGCACATAAAATTATATCGTTGGTTTAGATTGAAGAGGATTGCAAAAGGGGTAGATGGTCTGGATGGTCGGAATGTAGTGCAAAATGTGGCGGTGGCGTCACTATGCGTCAGAAAATCCCGATAGATACTGATAGATGTGGAACAGAACCAATTGATGAAGAAAAACATATATGCAATACGAGACGATGTGCTGTACCAGGTTAGTATATTTCTCAGAGAATATATATAAGAATAAGGGAAACAAGTGGAAATTTCAATACAAAAAAAAAAGGTGAACAATTATTCTTGAGATTTGATTATTGTTGTTTATTAGAAGTTTAATTTTTTCATTCCCGTTGAATAAGATTGAATACAATAAATTAAATTAATTATAATAAATAACTTGTACTAAGTTTTCGAAAAATTATACCATAAAAAATGAGAAAATTGGATTAAAAAAATATCGTATTTACCCTTCGTCTTATATATATTTTCAAATATTATAAATAATTATAATTATCTTTATTATTTTATTTTATTTTTTTTTTTGGAATCTTATTTTATAACTTTTCTGGTACGAATAGATTTTTGTAAGGAAGATCCAGAATCTGGGGCATGTCGTATAACGGCGTCAAATAAATGGTTTTTCAATTATAATGAAAGTGATTGCCAAATATTTACATGGACGTGCGGTGAGCACGGTAATATGTTTGATACCAATGAAGAGTGTATCGAAACGTGTACTGGTTTATCAAAGACCTTATTAGAGCAAAATAGTCAAGATAATAGTTTAAACATAGATAATAATCGACAAAGATCGCAACATGAACGAATGAACCAAAATATGCGAAATCGTCAGTTTGGATATCCGCATAGAGAGCATAGCAGACAGAGAGGCAGAAATTATGATTTTAATAGAAATAATGATAATAATGATAATAATGATAATAGTAACGATTATAATAATAGAATGGATGAATAAACGATTTGAAAGCAAAAAAAAAAAAAAAAAAATAATGAAACAATGCTGAATAATTTTATAATTAAAAAAATTGTTATGCTTACAAATGTTAACTACCGCATAAAATACGGAATCTGCTACGTAACTGAATTAAAACTGCTTTAGGTATTTTTATTAACACACCATAGCCGAATTTATATGTATTTATCTTAGTGTTCAGTCGCAATAATTATATTACAAAATAATGCTAAACTGATTATTATTATCAATTACAGTATTAACTTGCTTTGCTGCTCTCGTTTAAAGATAAGATTGATTTAATTTCATGTCTTATCTAACATGAAAGAAACAAAAAATTAAAGAAATGAAGAAAAACATATCTGCACATAAACTGTTTCTTATTCATTTTAATATTCGTAAATTGAAAATGTCAATGTTTTTTTTGTTTTCTTGAAATTATAGTGCCTTTCTTATTCAACATGCTTAATTTTAGGAATTGAAAATGAAAGTATTAGCTTAAGTCTTGTGAAAAAAATAATATTTTATTTTATTAATTAAATTTCATTCTGATGTGCTGTTGCTGTCATCATCATAGCCCGACAATAAAGATAATGCATTCATACTATTTGATTTACTAGAATCATTTACTGATAGGGTTGTTAATGCCATTGTTTTTGATTCGGTTATTGTTGATTCAGTAGATGTACTATTTGCAGATTGTGTGGGTGTAGTTATAGTTGAAGAAGTTTGCGTTAATGTAGTCACTGTGTCAACTTGCTTCTTTTTAACTAAATTTTTTAATGAATTTCTACTGTTCGACATACTACCAACGCTTATAGTAGGTTGTTTCAATTTTTGAACAGTGCTGACTGTGTTTTCTGTTTTAGTGGATGTTCTGCTGTTATTGTTGTGGCTGCTGCTACTACTGCTAGAATTGGTGACTGTAGAAGCAACAGAAGTTGAATTGACACGAGTTCTTTTTGAAAAGTCTTCAATTTCAATTATCTCCTCGCTGGCAACCCGTTTAGTACCAGTGTGACCGTGAAATTTAACATTTCTGAAAGTAAATAATTTAAAAAAGTAACGAGCGTGAAAATCTATAATAAACTGGACTACATAAAGTTCGCTTCAATAATTTATGTAAGCACTTACTTAATATACTCTTCATCAAGTTGTTCTAATCGTTCTTGTCGTTCACGTTCTGTTTCGGCTGTATTGTATTGCATTAACATTTCATCATAATCAACATTTTGTTGTCGCCGATTTAAATCTTTTAATTCTTCCAATGACTCCAACAATTCGATCTCATTACGCGACTGCTGTGTACGATTCTCCAATAATTTCATGGGATTACTAGCTTCCTCTTCCCTCAATTCATCTTGTTCTTTTTTCGCTTGTTCTTCAGCTAATTTTAATGCCATAAAATTACGTGTGGCACCTGCTTCAATTTCATAATCGGTATTTTGTGGATCCGTTTTAAACGAAATCTCTTGAAGGCAACGAGTACATTTAATGTAAAAGCGATATATTCGAATACCCAAATATGTTTGATCTTCAACATCCTCTTTACGTGCATTAAACTTTTTTCCTTTATAAATATATTCACCACATGTTACACAACGCATATTAAATGGTGCCATTAATCGTACAGTATATTGTCGATTTTTAGCCAATTTCATGCGAGGAATTTTCGATGGATCAAAATCCGGTGGATAGTATTTCTAGGTAATGTAAAAATGATAAATAACAATTATTCGTATTGACATTAATTGATTTTATGAATTTAAGAATTTGGATACTTACGTTTAATACTTTACGTTCAGACATTGTTTATGATTTTGTATTAATATTTTAAATTAATATGTTTTTATTTATTCAATTATTATTATTATCTTTTTAAACGTTTCACAGACAGCAATCGCATTTACAATGTCACTGTCATTTTGTACACCAGCCACTTTAAACATGGTCTCTTCTGCAAACTACATACCGACAATGCCTATAGGCGTCATTTATAGGTTGGTAAACTCGGTTACATATTAATTGCCTGAATGGACTGATCCAAGCCAGATTGAATTTGAACATCGCGGCCACGTACTATTCTTATTTTATCATTTTTAAAGAATTTTATTTTTAAAAATTTCTATTCTCTCACATTTTTTGTGTATTTTAAAAGAGTAAAAATAAGATATAATTCGTACATATTCAACAGTTCAACAGAATAAAAATTCGTCGTTTTGTTTAGCTTTGTTGACTTATTACACATTACCACTAGGTTATCGGCATCGTATGCAAACAAAATTGACATAAGTATAAGTACATAATAAATATACATAAGACGATATTTTTTGCTTTCCTAATAATATTCATTGATATTTTTTTTTCAAATACATTTAATAATTTGATCAAAGTTGATCTTAACAGTCCTCACTGCAGTAAAAAGTTTATAGGTTAACTTACGAACGAGAACTATTCGGTTTCTGGTTATTATTTGTAGAATTTCATGAATTCTTCTGAGTTCCCGATAGTCTTTTAGCGTTGACTAAATATTATTCAACTTTTAAAAATAACTTAAAGAATTCATTGTTTCCATTTAGGTTTTAAACTATCAGGCCTGAGAAAGAATTATGAAAAACTAGCATTTTGTTATAAATCATTTTCTGTTTTTGTTTTTGCTTTTCTCTCATTTTAAGGTCCTCATTTTTAGCATGTCTTAAACCAACAAAAATTTCTTTACTTTACATTGTTTGCACATCATTAGGATTTGTATTGTACTCACTATATTATCTGAATTCTTTCGTAGGATATAACTCATTCGTACATTAAATATATTGAAAATGGTATTCAATTGCCTACCATGAACTTATACGATAATTTTCATTCCTAAACCATCAATATATATTGTATTACAAAATCAAGTAAGTATTACAATCTTAATCGGATAAGTTATTTATGCTCAAATTCAATTAATAAAAACTAATGGCCTAATTTTAAAAATATTTTTTTTTATTTCGTACGTTGAATTCAAATAAGAATGCCTTATTTCTAAAAAGAATAAACATAAAAATAGATTTCATACTTTGAATTTTCAAAATAATGCTCAATACTTGAAGATTTTTTTGTTCAATTCTAAAATTATAAATCAAATTAATATCTGACCCTTATGAATCGTTAATTTTTTTTTTCCTTTAATTAATGTTGATTGATGTTTAAGATTTCAATTCAATCAAATAAAACTTATTGCAATTAATTCATACCATCAATGGTTGTAATTGTAGTTGTTGGAGCTGCAGACGTATTAGCAGTTGTAGCAACTATTACCGCATTCGTTTCAATGTGCACTGTACGCAAGTGTGCCGATAATTTACTGGCCGTTGAAAAACGATAACTGCAATGTAGGCATGCATGTTGTCGCTCTTTATCATGAACAGTATTCATGTGCACGCTCAAATGATATGGTTTGATAAATGTTTTCTTACAAATTGAACATTGCAATAATGATGATTGATTTGTGCCAATAGCTTGTCCAGCACTATTGCCGCTTTCATTAGTATTCATGTTATGTGCGATACGTTGATGTGATTTCAGTGAACTGCTTGCATTATATTCCTTATTGCAGATCTCACAAACGAATGGACGAGAATTGCTGTGGATTCGCATGTGCTTCATTAAACGATTATTTGTCTTAAATGTGGATTTTCCACACACGTTGCAAGAGTACGTTGTTGATTTGGATTGTGTGGTGACGTTAATTGGTGGCGGTGCTCTTGTTTGCTGTGGCGATGCCTGAACCGGAACCTGCTGAATAATTTGCTGCTGCTGCTGCTTTATTTGATTTCCGGAATTTGTTGATTTTTCAGCGGGTATGGAAAAGCACTGATCACATGAACATATTGGAAATGGATGTTCACTTAATGTTCCCGCTGAAATTTGCGAATGAATAAACATATGATGGCTTAATTGAACTTCAGATGTAAATTGTTTCGTTTCACACAAATGACACAAATAGATCAAATGCTGTTGTTGATGAATTTGTTGTTGTTGTGATGGCTGTGATTGCGGCGGCATTGGTTCATTATTATTATGAGCTTTTTGAATGTGTCGCTTTAAAAATTCATCGCTTATGAATTGCTGTTCGCAGTTATTGCAACTAAATATTTTTGTATCGCTTTGAAGAATAATGTATTGTAAATCATTATTAATGGTGTTTGTATTGTTCATATTGCTATTACTAATATCAATCATATTCTCATCCTCATCATCATATATAATATCATTTTGCTCAATAACGTTAGATGGTTCCTCTTTTTTTATAAATGATGTCGATGTTCGAATAGTTGGCGCTGTAATTGTTGTTGTGCCTGAAGATACATTTGCCATATTTAGCGCCATATTAACAATATTATTTTCTTTATTATTGGTTTGATGATGATGCTCTTCAATAATAATCGATTGATGATGATGTTCATTTTGATGGGTTATCTTATTATTGATATCCTTATTGTCCATAACAATTATCTGTTCGTGATAATTTTCTTTATGGTCTTGTTGCTGTTGATCTTCCGTCGGTGAATACTTTAAACATTCATTTAAATTTGTTTTCAATTTATTATGAGATTCCAAGTACATTGTACGAAAATCATTGATATCTATCAATTTATCAGCACACTGTTGACACAATGGAAGTTTATGATCGACATCCGAATCGTCTACCTAAAATCGAACAAAACATTATCCAATTAATATTCATAAGTTACATTACATACTCTGCATGCAATTTATTGAAAACAAAATTACAATTTCTTTTTAGAAATTCTTACTTTAATTCCAGTACAATTTAATATAATTATCGGCAAATAATGATAATGTTTGTACAAAGTTAATAAGCGTACACCATTTTCAGTGTAATTTAAACAAGCTCGGCATGTTGTGTTCATTTTTTTTCTGTGTTTATGCACAACACACAGCCGCTAAGTATAATTTAATATATTTTTTATATAAATATATTATATTTATTACAAATTGTTCACAAAAGAAAAAACCAAAAAGGATAAAAATCAAAATTAAAAAAGTATATTTTATTATATTGCTAACAACAATGATGAAGATGGTTTTTTATTTTATTTCATTTTAATTTTATATTTTTTTTTTTATTTTTTGGATTTGTGATTTCGTTGAAATGCAGATTTTGGTTCGTAATTTAGTAATTTGAGTAAAAACCGGTAATAAATTAAATTGCACAAAACATAGTGAATCCATTCATATTTCAGTAAATAAACTAGAGAATGTTCTTAAACCACGCAACAGTCTGACGGGGGTGGCGGGAGGCTGTGATAATTAGATTTGTTACGATAGGGGGAGGGAGAAACTTACTATGTTACGTGACGAATTTTTTAAATAAAACAAATGTCCATACACACAAGTTTCTACTTTCTGGCAACTTGACTTGAAAAGTATATCGTGTTTTTTGTTCATATTTTCTCCGCAATGTCGCTAGTCTCTTTAGAATACATAACCTACAACTAATTTTTTCATTCAAAACTTATAAGGTTTTTGCATTATTTGTAAAGTTTTTCTTAAATTTTGTCCTTTAGTTAGGTTATGTTTTCCTAAAGAGACTAGTGTCTTATGGCGGAAAAAGATTGTGAAACATGATCTATGAAAGCTTTTTACACTACGAGCGCTTATTGCAATTTCAAAACTATTTGTATGGGGAAGAGAAATTAAAATTAAATTATAAAATTGTTAACAATTAAATTATACACGTTTTGTTAAGTTTATAGATCTACATCTAATAGTTGTGAAATTGCAATAAGCGCTGACATTCGTAGTGGAAAAGTTTTCATACAATCGATCTATGCAAAATCCCATATGAATGAAGGAGGGTTCAAAATATGATTAATTTGTTGAGAAACTGAACAATTTTACCCAAAGTATAGACATAACAAGTACGATAACTTAGCTATATTCTGGTTATTTGATTTTCACTCTTTCTTACACATTACCAGCATATGAATTTTAGTTAAAATTCGTGTGGGCGGCGGCGCTGTTTGTATATTACTACGTAAGAGTAAAAAGGAAAGAAAAAAAAATAATGTGACATATTTTTCCATACAAAAAACAAAAAAGCAAGAGTTATCGTACTTGGTAAGTATGTCTATACTTTGATTTTAACATTCGAATATTCAAGTAAAACAGTTTTCGAACTCTTCACTCAAATGATTTTGCATTTACAACTTGCTCCTTTTACACAATTTTTCAAGTCAAGTTGCAAAAGCAATATAAAAATTATAGTTATTTTTACTTCATTTAAAAAAAAATCAAGTACATCTAAAGGTTTTGACTATAGTTACGATCGTTTACGTCGTATATGATGGTCATTGTAGCAGTACCTTAATAAAGCTGAATTCACATGGATGTAAAAGTTTGATGTAATTTAAAGGGCATCGATGTATTTCCTATTATTATGTAGGTATTTTCATGTATTTCGCTGAAATTCAACTAAAAAGCCAATATAATAATACGAAATACATCGATGTCCTTTAAATTACATCAAACTTTTACATCCATGTGAATTTAGCTTAAATCGCAATTATCGAGAGTGCTGTATCAAATATTTTTTTAAGGCGGGCTGAAGGGTCAAAATGTTGAAAAATGGCCATGTAGTGAAACGTATATCTATATTTTTATGGAGTCCCACTGCTGTGTATTCCGTGAACGGATTTATAAATTTAATATACGCTTGAACCATTTTACATGCCGTATATGTTCTACTTTTTTAAATTTATTTATTTATGATGATAATTTCATTGAAATATGTTTATGTGTTTCATATCTATTAAAACGTTTTTTTTTACTATTTAGAGACATACTTCGAATATGATGTCTGCAGAAGAAAAATAGCTAATATAATTCTACAATAACGATCATAAAATTATCCAAATCGGATATATATGTCAGAAGTTATAGCTAATTAAAGCTGAACATTGAATTCAGTTTTAAGTTTATTATGCCTGTAAAAGTGTAAATATAATTTAATTTTTAAGTTTAATCAACTTTAAATAGCTATAACTTCTGACATATATATCCGATTTGGATAATTTTATGATCGTTATGAAGATAATTTAGTTCTCTATGGGAATATTATATTACTGTATTCGTTTCAGCTAGCTCGGAAAAACATATAATGAAAATTCTGTGAAAACCTTATTAAAGTGGAAAATTTGATTGCACAGGGGTCAAATTTTGAATTAATTGGCTCCGCCAAGAAACTTAAGCTGTTTTTGGCATTACTCACGATTTGGCACCCTCGTATTTTGATAAATCGAAAAAAGTAAAAAACGAACCACCTTATTCTACATACCATATATGTAGCACTTTTTTTATTTTAATTTCTGTTAAAAAGTTATTAGAGAAAATATTGAAAATGTGTGAAGTTTGTTGAACATAACTTATTTTAAATACAGATTTGAAAAAAAATGTACCCACTGTAATAGTATCTATTTTAGGTTTGAGAAAATTACCCTATCTCGGTTTCCAAAATACGATTTGCATACAGCGCGGTTTTTAAGAAAATTAAAGAACAACATATCTTAGTTAAAGCTGCTAATATGCAAATTTTACAAATTAGCGGCTTAAACTAAGATATTTCGAAAAGTATACAAGCTACACTAAAATATTGTGTGAATAAAATGTGTGTTTTTGAGAGACTTACATTTTTGTCTTAACATCAAATCGATCTGATCATTACTTTACGAGATATCCTCTTTTCAGCTGCTAGCAGCTAACGTAGTATGGGCCTATAGTAAGACCATTTTATATAAATATTCTATGGAAAATTCGACATTAAGAAAAGTAAACATAGATGTCTTATTTTATCCATTCATCCGCCTTAAGATTCCTCTATAGTGCTAACAATATGTTTCTTAGCACAATCAATTATCGTTTAAAAAAGTAATAAAAATAGTTGACCGATAACAAAACATAATATCAAATCAAAATAATAATTATACATAACGATTGATGGAATATAAAGTAAATTAACAAAGATTTACAGAAATATTATTAAGCTTATGTGCACATTTTTTATGAAAATTAATCAACTTTCTGTTTTTAGAATAATTTGCATATAGAACATTTTCATTTTCGCTGGCATTTAAGCGGAAAATATAAATAAAAATACCTTTTTCTTAAAAACACGGTGTTTTTATAATACAAAAGAAACATATAAAACGATAAAATTTTGTATACTAATGTGCCTGTCTATATCCGTTTGAATAATTATGAAATTATCTAACTAGTGCGTGATGCACATTTTTAATTTTATTTCTCGTTTTAATTATATTACTATTAGATGCTAAAATCTGATTAATTTTCATATGAAAATGTGCACATTACCTCAATAATATTTCTGTAAATCTTTTATTTACTTTGTATTCCATCAATCGGTATGTATAATTATTAATTTGATTTGTTCCTCACATTCATGTTTGTACATTCAGTTCCGGGCCGACCGACGCCCTGGTTATAAGATATGAATTTCATACCATTAGTGAAAATAACTTTTGTGACATTAGAATAAGCGTAAGTGCCACAAAAAAAAAAATGTCTATTGGGTTGAGAGCAACGTTCCTTTTACGTTTTTTATACCTTTTTGATCTTGAGACTAAGGCGCTGTTCATATATATTATGGAACGCGATTTTGGTCCGTAACATTTTTTATATAGTTTTTTTTTTTTTTTATATGAAGTGTAACGGATTTTTCTTTTTTAAATAGAATACTTACTGATTTCTTGAATTTTTTATTCATCATAATATCTTTTCTTTGATCTATATCGATAGAACCGTGAATTTCAAAAAATATTTGAGGTTTAAATTAAATTTTTCTTTTATATTTTCAATTATTTTATTATTTTACTCTACATTTACATAGCGATTTTTTTTTTGTTTAGTTTTTTATTTGTTTTTACACAAGTCTTTTTTTTTTAGAAAAATTCAACAGAAGTGTTTTTGGTCACACTTAAGCATTTATTCATAAATATCTTCTTTATCGGCAATGTATCTAATGATATCAGCTGGCCTGAATAATCGCTCAGCATCTTGATCAGGAATTTCGAAACCTTGAAAATTAAACAATTATTATTGATAATGTTGAATTGATTAAAAAAAACTTTGTTGTTTATGCTTTGAAATTTACCGAATTCATCTTCCATTGCCATAATGACTTCAACATGATCCAAAGAATCTAATCCCAAGTCATTGATAAAATGTGAATCTTCTGTAAGCTGATGAATTGTAAATATTATAAGAAAAAGAAAAATATTAGAACTATTTTTGAATTGAATGTTTAGTAGGACTTATCTAAAAATAAATGTGCAGACTCTCATTAATTACACACTAAATTCTGAATATAAAACATTTCATTTCAGTTTGATTCAACTGATATTCACAACAAATTTTAATTTATTAATAATTCTCAAAATTGTAGATATTTATTAAAACACAATTTTAAATTTCGTTTATAATTGTACACAAATTTTTAAATAGGTCCTGTATGACTTTTTCCACAATAAAATCATGATTTATTTATAGGAATTAAGACGCCGCTGGCAGCAAAATTCAATATTGAAAAGAAAACAATCAATGAAAATAATTAAAGAAAATACCTTTTTTGGATCAATTTTATCGTACAAATTGAGAACTAAAAGGACGCGATCCTTAATTAATTTAAGCGTAAGTGGTTGTTTCGATGAGTAGTTTCTAATTGTAATAGCAGTTGTAGGTTTTGATTGCCAGCGACGACATTCCTATGATACAACAAAAAAAAAAAAAAAAGTTAGTAATGAAATAAAAACATTTTTCAATTACCTTGTCAGCGGTAATTTTATCATAAGCTTTCACAACTTTAAATACACGACTTCGGATTTCTTCTATTGTCGGCTTTTTTGTTGCATAATTTTTTCTTGCAATATTTATGAACTAATAAAACAAAATGTAATAATTGATAATGAAAAATGGAAAAATATAAAATTTCAAATTTCAATTAAAAATTAAACATTGAGGTTACGTTAGCTGCGATGGGCCAGAACTGATTCTGTACATAGAAAAACACTTGAAAAAACAAAATGTGTATTCGCCAATAAACAAAGCACGAACTTTTTATTGAGCTACCAATTTGATATAGGAATATCATACTGATTTTAAACGATTACCTGAAGATTTTTTAATAGTGATGGTGTCATAAGACCAGCAAATCGGGTGCTATGCAAACATCTTTGTTGCATACCGATACGTGGGGCTGCTAATCGGACAATTGCTGAACTTTGATAAATAACACTGCGTATTCCTTGTATTAGTCGCGCCATAGTCTGTATTTTGTTTAAAAAATTATTTTTTTTATAAATTCAAATATGAAATTATTTACTTTTATTTCGCACGATTTTCAATCAGATATAATTAATTTTGTTCTTTTTTTTTGCTAATCTTTAACTAACTCCTCGCATACATAACCTTTGGGCCGTGACTTTAGACAGAGAATAATGATGGTTGCATAACTTTGACGTTTGGTACGAGTTTAAAAAAAATATCCCATCATATGTAATGGCTGTATTACATTGATAAAATACTTGACATCAATATGTGTAAAAGTATAACTCAAGCTTAAATTATATACGTACTTACGTTACATTAACTTAGCTTATCGAGGGCTTAGCGGCAAACACACGTAACTATCAATTTTGACGAAAATGACATAATGATGCAAAAATGTTCAGAATTCAGTTTTACATCGTGTAGCGAAGAGTTTTGTAAAAAAAAAATATTCCACCATTCAAATTTCCAATTTAAAGGTTTTTTTTTTGTGAAAAATAAAAAAAAATATTAATGTATTTTACTTATTTTGATTTAAAAATAATAATATTGTTTTCTTAAATATATTTATATGACTATTAAATAACAACAGGTAACTATCCAAACCGTACCTTAGCAACGTTATTAAGTTATTAAAGTTGAAAAAATTACGGTAAAATATAATTTAATTATTTTCTAACTTTCTACAAATGAAACAGATGTAATTCTAACTTAGAATCAAAAAAAAAAAATTGAAATTTCCTGCCGGGATAGTTTTAAATCAGTTTTAAGTCTCTCCTAAAAAATTCATAAAAACATAGTTACGTGTGTTTGCCGCTAAGCCCTCGTTATAGAGCTTGGTTTTTGTTTACAACCTTACCGTTTAGTGCGCTTTATTTCCTGTCATTTTTTATATTTGTCCAAAGAAAAATTTAGGTTCTTTATTTCTTTATTAAAGTTCATAAGCTTAAATTCCCTCATAAAAGATAAATCAAGTTTAAAAATGGTTGAAAAACGTAAAGTTATAATATTAGACCATGTTCATGTTCAATTTATATAGTTCAACAACACTACTACTGTTGCTCCACTTTCTACGTCAATCCGAAAAATGTGAAATGTGAAAAGTATAAAAGCTCTGTACGATATTTTCATCATATTGATTAATTGTAGTTCTAAATTTAACCACTAGCGGCGACTCTTTACTTGCAGATCGCCAATGAAAGTTACCAGAAATTTCTGATGTCATTCTCAACAGATTCTTAATCTATTCCTTGCTGGGTGTTAATGGAAATTATGACACAAATAAAATATCCCATTTTGTATATGATATTAATGGCAGTGCTGCCAATTGAAGGAAAGTAAAATTGCATATGAGCGGTCAAAGAAATAAAAATAATGCCCACCTAATTCATTTTTTTACAAATTGTTGTGTCAAAAATATTTGCAATTACTGTGGTTGTTCAAAAATTTCTTCAAAAATATTTCATATCGTTGTGGGGTGCGTTAAATTATATAATTTTTATGTCTGAAAATAAGTTATTTTCAATTTAAAATGTGATTGTTGTGAAAGTGTTTGTCGTCGTCGCGATTATTATTGTAGAAGCCATTTTGTTGGTGTTTTATGCTCTTTTCGGTGTTATTAAAATTATAGAACATAGGTCGACGCAACGCAAAACGTGAAAGTGGTGTAATGATGGCTTCGCCACCGCCACAAAATACGCCTATGCCACCGCCACAGGCTTCAACGATGGGTCCACCATCTCAAAATCCCGCACCATCACATTCACCGCATAGTCCATATCCTCAGCCTCAAATTCAGCAGCAACAACAACAACAGCAACAAGGATCTGGTTCTGTGTCACATCAGCAACCTCCTGGATCACATAATATGCCTCCACAAGGACATTTACCTCCGCAAGCTGGACCACCACAGCTGCCACCGCATATGAATGGTCCACCACCACCACATCATATGCAACAAAATGGTCCTCCTCATATCAATGTGTCTGCTACGCATCCCCAACATCCGCCAATGGGTCCACACGGTATTAAACAACAGTGAATAATAGTGAAAAAAAATAAATAAATATATAAATAATTTTTTTATTTATTATTGTTTCTGTGTAAATAAATGGTTATGTTTTGAAATTAAACGAACTATTTCAGGACCACATCCGGGAATGCAAATGCAAGGACCACCAATGCCGCCAATGGGATATCAAGGGCATCAAATGCCGCCAAATGTAAGTTTAAATTAATTTTATTTATTTAATACAGTTTTCTAATTTGTTCCTTTTCCATTCCTATGTACCGTTAATAAATATTTTAAGGTATATACAATATTTATGTAGTCAGAAAAATCAACTAGATAAACATCATTTGATAAATTAAAAATGCTGCTTTTAACATTCAGTAAAAAAATCATTTTGTTCAGTGAAAATGTTAAATGATTGGTAGAGGAAAGAAACACATTAAAAACCACCTTTATTTACAGACGGCCCTAGCGGGTGAACATCTATTATTATAATAAAAGCCTTTAGAAACCTTCCGAAACATTTGACTAACACAAAATGTGATTTGTAGCGATTTTTAACTATTTTTAGTCATTTCTACTGAAAAATGATTTTATTTAAGTACTGAATATTTAATATTTTTTCTGAACAAAATGATTTAATTTACTGATCAAATTGTTTATTGCGTATTAAAAATGACAATGTTTATTCTTGCAAAGCTTCTTTATTTGCTGCAATAAGTTCAAGACACAATTTTTTAGTTGCGCCACAAATTAATTTCGGATCGTTCAAATCAATTGGTGTTCCATCCGGTTTACAAACATAACCACCAGCCTCGCGTATTAATAAGATTGCAGCTACAATATCCCATGCAAATAATTCATTTATTTGATATCCGTCTAAAGTTCCTCTGGCAACATACGACAATGAAATTGTTGCTGAACCAAACGAACGAAATCTATAATTAATTGAAGAAAAATAGATAAAATCCAATTTTAAATCATTTAAAATTAATTTTAATATAATTGCTCACCCTTGAGCTGATGAAGCAAATTTCAAAACTTGTTGAACATTACGTTTCCGATATTTCTCCACACGAATAAAAGATACTTCGTGACCAATACAAGCATCATCCAATTTTTCCACTTTACTGCAATGAATTCGTTTGCCATTTAAAAATGAGCCGCCACCCAAACGTGCTGAATAGAATTCATTTAATATTGGATTATAAATTATTCCAATACAAATTTCATTTTTTAACACAAATCCAACTGAAATAGCGATTAATGGAATGCGACGAACAAAATTATTGGTTCCATCAATTGGATCAATAATCCATGTTGGTTCATCGGTCAACAGTTCATTAGTATCTTCCGATTCTTCAGCAATAAATCTAAACAGATATATTACAAACATGTATGTATTTGAAATTCAAATAAAAAATTATTACCGATGATTTGGAAATTTTGCTTTAATACCGCTTAGTAAAAAGTCTTCAACTTTCCGATCATATTCTGTCACAACATCCCATTTTTCCCCCTTTTCTTTAACGTCAACATCATCGATTGATTTATTATAACCTTCATTCACCAAATTACCGGCACTGCGAACTAAACTCTGTATTAATTCATTACATTCATCGATTAATTTATTTTCGTCTAATGTAAATGTTGACATTTTAATTGTTGATATTGCCAAAATGTTGTTTATCAAAAAATTTATATAAGAATTTAAAATATGTCACATTAAACGTAAACGCAATACAACTTATCTTACCGAGAACCAATACCTTACTGACAGCTTTAATGTAGTTCTTATACCAACATTAAAAAAAAAAAATGTGAAAAATTAGAATATGTCTCTGATATTATGATGACCTTTGTACGGATTCTCCTTTATTCCTCATTATTTGAATTATAATTTCTGAAGTTTATATAATCGAATACTCAAAAGTTTTAAAAAAATTATTTTACATTATACATATAATTATGAATGTTACCTAATATCTTTGTCCATCCTTCTGTCTATTATCTGAACAATGAGAAAGTGTAAGCTGGTGTAAGTGTAATTGTAAATAGAATTTAGCACAGAGTACATATAGCAGCTGCTTATACAAATCTATCAGTATGCATAAGTTATTATCTTAAAACTAAGCAGATTGATATTATCAGGATTTTTTTTATTTGGTCTTATTAATATTTACTTAGGTATGACAAAAATATGAGTGACACCAGAAATTTGAATTTATTTAGACTTTTTAAATATATAATAATATATATATATGTATTAAAGTTATAAATGATGTTATTTATTTTTTAAATTTAATATTTTTGTCTTCTAAATGTATATATAAAAGATCCACTTCTATGATGTCCATTTTTTGAAACTGTCTATGTAACTGTTACAGTTGATTCATTACTGTTCTTAATAATTTGAATAAGTTGTTGACATAGTTCTGCAGTACCTGCTGTAACAATGTTACCACCCATCACATCAAAACTAGTGCCATCAGTATTATAAATATGTCCACCAGCTTCTTGAATTATTATTGCTCCAGCTGCAATATCCCATGGACTCAAATCTTCTACTTGATAACCATCAAAACAACCTTTTGCTACGTAAGCGAGTGACATAGCAGCACATCCTAACGAACGAAGACTAAAAGAAAGATTTTTTTTGTAAATAAAACGTGATTAGTTCAAACTTTTTAATCATTTCTATTAGTTAACAAATTTATATACCCTTGACAGTTTTCACCAAATTTATAGATACGTTTAATGTTTTTATCCCGAATATTAACTTCAACTTGAAGCAATGCCTCGCCACCATTTAATGAATTACCTAACTGTAAATAATAACGTTTTAAAAATATGTTTTTAAGAAATTTATAAGTTTAAATAATAATTTTGAACACACCGTTTCAGCGGTACTACAATAGATTCGTTTGTCATTCAAATAAGCACCTTGATCTTTACGAGCTGTATACAATTCGTTAAGAGCGGGATTATGAATAGCACCAAAAATCATTTCTTTATTAATTAAAAATGCCACTGAAATAGCAAATAATGGTAAACCGTGCACATAATTGGTTGTTCCATCAATTGGATCAATAATCCATGTTGGCTCATTTGTTAGTTCTTTAGTAGTAGTTGATTCTTCACCAAGAAATCTATTTTCAAAGAATAGTTTTTAAACAAATTATTATTAGTAGGATTTTCTTTTTTTCTTTCGGTTGAGACAACTATTATATTGTATTAAATAATACAAAACAGTTTACTTACACTCTTATCTTGTGAGCAAAGTATAAAATTTTGTCCAAAACTTAAGTTAGAATTATAGAATTTTAGACGTAAATTGATTTATTTAATTTAATATACAGTCTATGATACAGATACTTTTGCTAAAATACTTGAGATACTTTTTACTTTCAGTTTATCTCAGACAGAAGAGGATATACTTGTACATTTAATTCACAGAAACGTTGCTCTATCGAGAAGCAACTTTTTTGTGAAATACTTATTTTTGTTTCTGTACTTCTATCTCAGCTGTATTGAAAACAAAAAGTGACTCAAAGTTTTTATCAAAAGTATCTTTTTCAAATGTGTTAATATATGTCCAAAGAAAAGAAAAAGGAAATTAAAATAATACAGCTTAAGAAAAAAATAAACGTAAATTAATAGAGTAATTAATATCTTCCAGCTCAATTTATAAAATGCAAGAAAATCTATTATTATTATTAAAATTTTGATTTGCTAATCTAAAGAAAAAAAAAATCAGTTTACGAAAAATTGAAAAATATCATATTATGAAAATTTGGATACCTTTTTTAGTGATGCCTTACCTACATATAATTATTCAAATCTTTTCTGTTTTGCCTATAGCATAGTAGTTTCACTTAATATTGGAACGAATCATAAATTTATTAACTTACTTGTGATTTGGATACCATTGCTTGATCCCATTTATAAGTAAATCTTCAACAGATTTATCATAAAGAGTTACAAGATCCCAACTGGCTACTTTTGTGTTTATTTCTTTATTTGTTTGTTGAAATCCTTCTAACGCTAACACACCTGCTTTTGCTATTAAATCGATTAATAATTTATAACAATTATCAATTAAGAGATTTTCATCGTCAATAAGTGTTGCTGTACTCATTATGATTCTGAACAATGAATATAATTTAATTATGTTTGCTGTTGTCACTTCAAATTTAAACTGAATAAAATTCTTTTAGTATATTCAAATTTATAGAAAATCATTTCTCATTCTTTTAAAGTGGTTAAGATTACGATTAAGTAAAATTTCGTAAAAGAATTTCCGTTTTTTTTTTCCATGACATGTGGTTAACAAAGACATGGTAAAAATTAGATAAAGAATTTTTTTATGATAAAAAATTACATTTTATATGCGAGAAAAATATAAATCTTATTCACAAACTATATACATTTATATTTTAGATAAAACATTCATTTTAACGACATTTTAGAATGTATAAAATAATAAAATCACAAACATACAATTTCAAATATAGATACAAGAAAAATAGCTTTTTTTTTAAAAACCAAGTGAATTTACAATTTAGTAAAATTTGTAAATTATGTTTCGAATTTAATTTAGATGATTGAAAAAATTGCCCTAAGTGGATCACCAATAAAAAGAATTTTATAAAACAATTTTTATGCAAATAAATATTATAGCTTTCGAGAGATTTATTTCACTAATTTAAGAACTATGCGGTTAAAATCTATTTAAGAAATTAAAGAAATATTCCTAATAAATAAATTCTAATTAAATTAAAAGTATTAATATTTTTGTTACTTTATTTTATTAAAAAAATAATTTTGTGAAAATTTAATTCTTGAATAAATGATAGTTAATATGTCTTATTATTCTAGGGTCCTCCACTTGGACCTGGTCAACCGGGTGGTGTACCGGCCGGACAAGAAAATTTGAATGCATTACAACGAGCTATAGATTCTATGGAAGAGAAAGGAATGCAGGAGGATCCTAGGTAAAATTAATTTAATAACTAAGAATTTTGTTTACAAAACAGTTTCAATTTTTTTTTATATATTTTTTAACATCATGTAATATTATTTTTAGATATTCTCAATTGTTGGCTCTCCGTGCTACATCTAAACAACAAAACCTTAGTTCTAATCAAATGCAGCTTTTACGAGCGCAAATAATGGCATATCGCATGTTAGCTCGTAATCAACCCCTGACAAAACAAATTCAAGCTGTAATTCAGGGTCCGCGTCCGGAAAGTACACCACCACAATGTTCAACTCCACCAGCAAGTCCATATCAAACAGCACCAGGGCCAGTACAACAGCAGCAGCAACAAACTCAGCAACAAGCGCAGCAGCAACAACAACAACATCAAGCTCAACAACAACAGCAAGCTCAACAACAACAACAGCAGCATCAACAACAACAACAACAAATTCTGCAACAATCAGCTATACAGCAACATGGTCCACAGCAACAACAGCAGCAGCATCAACAGCAACAAATTCAACAACAATCATCTATTCAGCAACATGGTTCACTACCTCAACTTCTGCACCCACCGCCACAGCATTCACAGATGCAACCACAGTCACCCCATCATCAACCAAAGCAAAATGAAAAGACACCATTAGCTGGAGGTCAGCCATCCCATCAGCATATTCAAAGTCCAATGCCCGGAACAGCTCCTATTCAAATTCAGCCGCCACCCCATCAAAATATGCAACAGCATCCGCAACAGATTCATCATCCGCCGCAGCATCCTCAACAACCTCAGCAACATCAAATGCCACCTGCTCGACCAAATTCTCAAGGTTCAGCAAATGCAGTGCCCGCGCGATCCGAGAAACCAGTACCAGCACCGATTTCTATTAAACAACGTTTTACAACGATAGCAAAACCAATTGGTTTGGATCCAATAACAATATTGCAGGAACGTGAAAATCGTTTGGCATCCCGTATTGCTCTTCGCATGGAGGTATTAAGTAATTTACCGGCTAATATGCCTGAAGACTTAAGAGTTAAAGCACAAATTGAACTGCGTGCATTAAGGGTACTTACCTTTCAACGTCAATTGCGTAGCGAAATTATACAATGCGCTCGTCGTGACACTACACTAGAAACCGGTGTAAATATTAAAGCATATAAGCGTACTAAACGGCAAGGTTTACGAGAGGCTCGTGCTACAGAAAAATTGGAAAAACAACAGAAATTAGAGGCAGAACGAAAACGTCGTCAAAAACATCAAGAATTTTTGGCAGCTGTTCTTCAACACGGTAAAGATTTTAAAGAATACCATCGTAATAATCAAGCCCGAATGGGACGTATGAATAAAGCAATTATGAATTATCATGCAAATGCTGAACGTGAACAGAAAAAAGAGCAAGAACGTATCGAGAAAGAGCGTATGCGACGTTTAATGGCTGAAGATGAAGAAGGCTATCGTAAATTGATTGATCAGAAAAAGGATAAACGATTGGCATTTTTATTAACGCAAACAGACGAATATATTGGTAACTTAACTCAAATGGTTAAACAACATAAAGACGACCAACGGAAGAAGAAAGAAGAAGATATTCGCCGCAAGAAGAAATATAAAAAAGATCTATTGCAAAGTGGTAATTTCTCAGAGATTGATGAAAGTTCAGCAGATGATTTACATGTGACGGTTATGGATCCAAATACCGGGCATCGTTTGAGTGGTGAAGAAGGGCCCCTTTTGCGTGATTTACAACGTTGGTTAGATACTCATCCCGGCTATGAATGGGTCGATACTGATAGTGAAGGTTCCGATGATGAACAGGAATTAATCGAAACAAAAGACATTAATGCTGTTGATGATGAAAAAACTAAAGAATTAATTAAAAAGGCAAAAGTTGAAGATGATGAATATCGTACAGAGGAACAAACCTATTACAGTATTGCACATACAGTACATGAAGCGGTTACGCGTCAAGCAAAAATATTGGTCAACGGTAACCTAAAAGAATATCAAATTAAAGGCTTAGAATGGTTGGTATCGTTGTACAATAATAACTTGAATGGAATTTTAGCCGATGAAATGGGTCTTGGTAAAACAATTCAAACTATTGGACTTGTCACCTATTTAATGGAAGAAAAAAAGGTTAATGGACCATTTTTAGTTATTGTACCATTGTCAACACTATCTAATTGGGTATTAGAATTTGAGAAATGGGCGCCATCTGTTTGTATAGTATCGTATAAAGGATCTCCGGCTGGTCGTCGATCCATTCAAAATCAAATGCGTGCAACTAAATTTAATGTTTTACTAACCACATACGAATATGTGATTAAAGATAAATCGGTATTGGCCAAGTTACAATGGAAATACATGATTATTGATGAGGGTCATCGTATGAAAAATCATCATTGTAAATTAACTCAAGTATTGAA